>VYXB01003577.1:239288-262323 GCA_013397135.1 Pachyramphus minor | reverse complement strand
TTTTTTTTTTTCCTTTTTCAATATCTCATCTGTTAGCTTGTGAAGTTAAGTAGTTGCTGAATTTTTCTGCACATTCTTTCTGCACATCTTTTTCTGCACATGCTTTAAATATGTTTATTTTTGAATCAGTGGACAAACATGATAGTGAAAGGAAAAACCACTAACATTCAGGGAAAATTTCTCATAAATTCAAACATTCGTTGCAGCAGGTGAAGCTGAACACCACCCACAAAATGACGATTAGGTAAAAAGCAAAAGCTTCAGGTAGAAAAAGCTCTTGTTAAAAATAACAGGTATGTAACTGAATGCAACTGAATGAAAAGACTAGGATATAGACTGTGATCTTACATTCACATATGGCTAGAAACAACTTGGGACAGGTAGAACTGGAAAATGTCCAGGAAAAACTACACAATAAAACTGAATTTCTTCAATCTGTCTCCAAACTAAAATTAATATAGACAGTTCAGAACTATGAAAAAAGCCATCTGCTAACTAGTGAACATACTGTCCACAGAGTCAGTATTTTACAAAGACACAGTCAATTAACTTTTATTTAAAACTCTTTGGTTCCGAAAGATATAAAAGTTTTTCTACTGAAATGAATCTCAAAATGTTGAACAAACTTCACAACATAGAAATAAATTCTTATATAATAGAAGAATTGTGTCTTTTTTTATTTACTGTCTCCCCACTGGACTTCTCATCTTCCAAAATGTCCACAGAAGAGTGAATCCATATTCTCATCACATTTTGTATTTCTTATTATTAATTTCTGAGTTTTCCTTGAAGATATCTAGTTTTTCTGGCAAAACCTTTCTTCTTTTTTTTACTGATTTCAAAAATCAAAATGAGTTTGTGCGGAGCACACAGGAACAAATCTCAATGTCCTTCTTCCTACCCCACATTCTACTTTCTGCTTGAAAAAAGTCCAAAGAAGTGTTTTTTTTTTTCTAATATAGAACTTCACTTACATGAACACACTGCCCTTATTTCAATGATTAAGTTTTATTTTCATTCAACTGTTCTTTAAAAGGAGAGAAAGAATTACATTATTACCAATTTTACACAAAATAGCTAAATAAAACTTAGGGACATTTTTGTAGTTTTGAATTAGTTTGTATTGAGCCAGCAAATGTTAATGAACAAAGTGTTTATATACAAAGAATATACCATGTTATTTTTCTCCCATCAGCAAAAAAATAAAACTGAAGCAGAAAACAGACTCACATCCCTCAAGTTGGTTAGTGAGGTTCATTATGAATCTCATGTATATGAACAGATTCTGTACATGGGCAATGGTTGTCCTTATGCTCACATTCAAAGACTACTCTTTATTCTTGGTAAATTCCTGATTACATTTGCACATATCCCTGTTTTGAGTAAGTAAGTGCCTGTTTGGGATGTTAGCCCTGCTTTTCTTCATACAACTCAATCCAGCCAAAGCACACCAGTCTCTATGAGATTGTTACTCAAATCAGTAACAGCTGTGCAGCAGCTGTTCAGAGCTTCAGCAACCCAGGAGTGTTTGTAAGTGATATGCAGGGTGTCAGAAGCCTTTTGGACTGGAGTGTTCCCAGACAAAATATTAGGCAATGATGCTATCAAGGGTCTTGCTTACCCTGCTGTAGCTTACTTGACTTCATGCTCTCAGTGAAGGCATTATAAGGTGTTAACCTGTCTTAATAGTAGTACCTCTATAGATTCTACCCAGTGTCAAACACCATCTATAAAATTTCAGAAGGAATTTGCTGGAGAACCTGCAAAATCTGGTGTGTTTGTTAGAATATCTGATAGAAGAATATGGAAAGATAGGGGGCAAAGGTCCTGAAATAGCTATTGAAATTAAAATCTAACCTCAGTCTATGAACCTGAATGGAAAGTGAGAATGAGAAGTCTGAAAATTTTGGAAACCTGACCGAATACTTACCTATTACTTTAAATGTGTGTGTGTGCAAAGATTCTTATAAATATCTCTTGCAAAGCTGAATGGATATAGTATTTATAATAATATGCAATAATCAGATAGTTAAAAGACATATACCTATAAGACTCTTTGTCTGCAGTACATAAAGGTGCTTACAATCTTCTTCTAGGTAGTAAAACCGCATCTCATCCCTGATTACAAAATAGTAAGAGCTTTAGGCTGTGCTTAAATATTATCTGAAGTCAGACATTAAAACTACTACTTTGAAGTCATGACAAGAATTTGTTTCTATGATCAGATGAAATATGAAATATTTTTAGCAGATCACTGCTGTGGTTTAACCCCAGCCGAGTGCCACACAGCCCCTCACTGTCCCCTGGTGCAACGGTGGAGACAATGGGAAGGGTAAAAAGGAGAAAACTTGTGGGTTCAAGCAAAGAGAGTTTAATAGGGAAAGCAAAAACCACATGCACAAGCAAGTAAAACAAGGAATTAATTCACAACTTCCCATGGGCAGCGAGGTGTTCGGCCATCTCCAGGAAAGCCGGGCTCCATCATGCGTAACAGTGGCCTGGGAAGACAAATGCCATCCATCACTCTGAAGGTCCTCCTTTTTCCCCCTGCTGTATATACTGAGCATGATGCTATATGTTATGGAATATTCCCCAGCTCAGTTGGGATCATCTGTGGTGGCTGTGTCCCCTCCCAGCAGCTTGTGCAACCCCAGCCTCTTCAGTGGTGAGGTGGGATGAGGAGCAGAAAAGGCCTTAACTGTGCAAGCACTACTCGGCAATCATCAATACATCCTTGAATTATCAACACTGGTTCCAGCACAAATATGAAACATAACTCCATATGCTAACTACTGTGAACAAAGTTAACCCTACCCCAGTCAAAACCAGCACAACTTCAACTCATTTTACTGAGTTGATGTCATAATTATGAAAAAGAATTTTTTTTCAAATTTTACTTCTACCAAAGTTTCTGTGAAGCCCTAAAATCACACAAAAAAATGAGTTAAGTTGAAAGTATGATGATCTGTGCGTTCACTACAAAGAGTTCTGAAGAAAACATCATTCTTTCATTTTGTTTTCTTTGAGGTTTTTTTGGTTGGTTGATTGGTTGAGGGTTTTTAAGAAAAAAAAGAGTAATTGAATTAGAACTTTACAAATTTTTCCTTCTTTTAGTCTCCATTAATTTTCTGCTTTCATCAACTTCATAATAGTTAATGCCATATTTGAGACATGTCTTTCAGTTTCCAAAGATTGAAGCTTAACCCTCCTTCAGGTCGTTTGAAAGGCACCCACTTCAAAAGCAAAAAAAAAAAAAATAAAAAAAAGAAAATATTCTTACTTCCTATCTGTCTACACAGATGTTACAAAAACTAAACCAATCAAGTCTGGAGACAAACAGGTAAGAAATAATCACAAATGTTTCTTTTCTTGTTAGTTTAGTTTACCATGGTTTTAGGTTTGTTTCTTTTCTTCTCTTGTTATTGCTGATTGGGATTTTTGTTGTTTGCTTTGATTGTTTTTTTTTTCATATGAACAGTTTTTGTTTTGGTTTATTTTCAGTCCTAGGGAACAGATTTCTCAGGCACCACACACAACAAAAAAAAAGATCATCAAATTCTATAGACAACAGATGCTTGATCCTTTATAGTGCAAATACAAGGTATGAGGCAAACAGGAGTTTGGTGGGTTGGAAAACACTATGATATTTAATTTAATGTTCCACAGGAGTTAAATCTTTTTATTCCAGTTTCTCTTGTTGTTTCACACTGGGCCTACAAAATTCCAGAATATTTTGCTGAATGTCACAGAACAATGAAATAAATTAAAAACAAAAAGGAAAAAGAAAGGGAAAAGGAAAAGGAAAAGGAAGAGAGAAAGGAAAGGGGAAGGGGAAAGGAAAAGGGAAGGGAAACGGAAAAGGGAAGGGGAAAGGGAAGGAGAAAGGGAAAGGAAAAGGGGAAAAAGAAAGGAAAATGAAAGGGGAAAGGAAAAAGAAAGAGGAAAAGGAAAGGGGAAAGGAAAAAGAAAGAGGAAAAGGAAAGGGGAAAGGAAAAGGAAGGCAAGGTTTGGGAAGGTTTGGGAAGGGAAAGTTTGGAAAGGGAAAGTTTGGGAAGGTTTGGGAAGGTTTGGGAAGGGAATGGAAGGGAATGGAAGGGAAAGGAACAGAAAATATTTGTATATTTTGAAAATAGACTTTCAACATGTTTTAACGAATTATTTAAGTTCAGAACCATATCTTCAGAAAATCCTAACTTTGAAAGATTACATTTACAGAATGCATGCGAAAGCTCAGGGAAATGTGTGAGACAGTCTAAATGAAAGGTGAGTAAAGAGGAAATAGCATAAAAAACCAATGGGAAATTATAAGGAAAGGGAGTAAATGGCTGAGAATAAAACCAGGATTATATTTATTTATATTCTACATATATTGTATATACATATATATATATCAAGAAAGAGTCTGCTTTAAGAAGATGATAGCAGAAAGGATAAATGGATTTTAAAAAAAAATGGAGGGGAGAAGGAAAAAATTTAAAACCAGGACAAGATAATAAAATTGAAGTAGTCATCAGAAAAAAAATAAAAAACAACTGAAATGAGATTTTACTAGGTTTGGTAAGATGGGTAGGTTTTGGAAGCACAAATGAATGTCAGGGGAAGTAAGTAAAAATGGAAAATTATACTGCAAAAAGACTAAGCAAGCTTTTGTATTAAACCTCGTACTTCTTCTACAACATCTGTTCCTGGCTTAGGTATTAGATAAATGATACATACAATTAAGTACAAAGATTTTGAAGACCTAGCCAAATATTTAGCAAAACTTGTTACTGAAAGTAAACTAATATATATTTTAGAATAATGGCCTTTTTATTAAAAAAACGTATGTGGTGGTTTCCAGCAAGTTGTAGCTCTTACTTTTTTGTAGTTATGCACATGCTCAAACTGATAAAAAATACTCTCCAAATATTTTTTTTAGAAATCATACCCTTTTACTTAAGATTTTCTGGCTTTGCAAAGAAAATAATTACCTTTTTCATAAATATTAGCTAAAGTTCCTGCAAACCTAGTAGTGATCACTATTTTAATAGTGGTCACGTTTTTAAACATCACCTCATAAGGGCATGGGATCAGGGAATTCTCAAAGGTTGGAATTCAAGCAGGCAAGAAAATTTGTGCAGCCAAAGCTCAGCTGGAGATGAAACTGGCCAGAGATGTGGGACACAATAAAAAGTTTTTTCAAGTATGTTGATGGCAATAAGCAGTATCATCATTACAGGATGAGGGGTCTACTCTGCAGTGGGGTGGCCTCACCTTGCCTACTGTGTGCAGTTTGGGGCATCACAGGATAAGAAAGATACTGAGATATTAGAGAGTGTCCAAAGGAGGGCAATGAAGATGGGTAAGGGTCTTGAGGGGAAGCCTTAAGGAGCAGCTGAGGGCACTTGATCTGTTCAGCCTGGAGGAGACTGAGGGGAGACCTCCTTGCAGTTACAACTTCCTTGTGAGGGGAAGAGGAGAGGCAGGCACTGGTCTCTTCTTTTCTCTGTGGTGATCAGTGACAGAACCTGAGGGAATGGCCTGAAGTTGTGTCAGGGGAGGTTTAGGTTGGATATTAGAAGAAAATTCTTCACCCAGAGGGTGGTTGGTCACTGGAACAGGCTCCCCAGGGAAGTGATCAGAGCTCAGCATATTATGTGATTCTGTGAAAATGATCAGAGTTTAATGTCCTTCTTCATTTTCTCTTTCCCTTCAAAAACAATATCAGGCTTCCTCAACACTTTTGCAAGAACCTATTTTAAATTATTTAAAAATGGCAACAGAACACAGAAAGAAAATTCTTCTTGGATTTTAACATGTACTGATTGTAACCATATTTTATATTATGAAGTATTCCTTTCCCTTTCCTTGGATTGAAAAGCAAAAGCTAATTTAATGCCTATTTCTAAAGTATTTTGTTGTGTTTCAATTTCTAAGTGGTTCATTGAATTTTGTTCAAGTCACTGAGGAATCAAAATACATGGAACGGCTGGTAATGACATCTGGATTTATGCTTTTGAATAGTGAGGTATTTTCACAAATTACCTTCAAGTTGTTTCACAAAGAGACAAACTTTTAGAGTCCTATCTCTTTGACAAGCAGAGTGGCTCACAGACAAGATTGTATAAACCCCTCTTAAATTAAGCTCTGACATTTCTGAGGCTACTTGGAAGTGTTTGTTTAGGGAGGGGAAGCCCATTACCCTGTGCTGTGTGAAACAGCAATTTAATTGAAAAAGTTGTGTGTTTTGAAGGCAGATGGGTGAAGCACCACTTAGTGAGGTTTCAGAATAAGTAAATATGGAAAAGCATGAATGCAAGTGAAAAAACTTATTTTAAGTTCTAAGTTTTTGCAAGATATTTACAGGGAAAAAGAAAATGAAAAAAAAAATTTGGAAGGGTTGTTTTTGTGTGGTTTGGTTGGGTTTTTTTTATGTTTTCCAATGTGGTTTAAATGAAGTATCAGGAAATGGGATATTGCAGAAATTGAACACATTATAGTCTTCTAATGATTTTCATTATACAATTATGAGGTCCATGTTACATTTTGCAGAGGTTTGGATTTACTAGGAAAATATATGTAGGATTATTTTATTTTTTCTTAAATGGATTTTATTGGATGATAAATAAATCTTTACCTTAGTAATAATGTAACCATGCACTTAATTTATTTTAGGCTTGGAATTTTCTTTTAAAATAATTGACTAGGGTTCAAATTCAGCAAAAATCTTACTGAAATAATTTGTGCTGCCCTCTGCTTATAATTACCTACATTGTCAAGTACTTTACTGAGACCCAAAAGGCTAATTAAAAGTCTGGGGAAGTCTTGGATCATAACCACAGCTGGTGGTGTAGCTTCAAAATGGATGGATTTTCATAAAAATTTAGTTATTACGAGACAAGCCCCTACCCCACTGCCACAAATCTGCACCACAGAATTATGTATTGTAAACTGCCAGAGCCAGGCTTCCTTTATGTTACAGTCACAGAAGAAAGAAGAAGTTTTATTTTATGCAGGGTGGTACACTCCCCATCTCCACACCAAGGCTGATCACATTTCTGAAATAGATCCTTACGTGTAATGGACTAAATTATGTAATTCTGAGTGCATTTAAGCTAATTCATAATTATTTAATTTGATTTTCCATCTGCCCACAGACCAAGTGCAATTTGATATATTGTTGCACAAAACATCATAACATAATATATCCAGAGAAGAGCAACAAGGCTGGTGAAGGGACTTGAGCACAAGTCCTGTGAGGAGAGGCTGAGGGAGTTGGGGTTGTTTAGCCTGGAGAAGAGGAGGTTCAGGAGTGACCTCATCACTGCTCTACAACTCCCTTAAAGGAGGTTGTAGCCAGGTGGGGGTTGGTCTCTTCTCCCAGGCAATCACCAGTAGGACAAGAGGGCACGGGCTTAAGCTCTGCCAGAGGAGGTTTAGGTTGGATATTAGAAAGAAGTTCTTTACAGAGAGCGTGATCAGGCATTGGAATGGGCTGCCCAGAGAGGTGTTGGATTCACCATCCCTGGAGATTTTTAAGATGAGGCTGGATGTGGCACCGAGTGCCATGATCTAGGAATCACAGTGGTAGTGGATCACGGGTTGGACCTGATGATCTCGGAGGTCTCTTCCAACCCAGTTAATTCTATGATTCTATGATTCTATAATACCAAATTACACTATATATACATATATATATATATTATACTCCATTTAACTAGAATAGTTACAGTTTTGTTAATAAATGCTCAGCCTTTCTTGTAATGGTATGCAGGTGCCTTGTAGCTTTCAATTTGATAATTTTCAAATAAGAGAGTCACCCATTCTGAAAAGCTTGCTACAGAAACCTCGGTGTATTTTTGGATTACCAAACACTCCCCAAAAACATAAGTAGTCTTTTTTTGGTATTGCAAGACTAAGACAATTTAGAAAAAAAAAAATACTGAAAATTTAAAACTATGCACACGTAATACTCCCATTAAAAACTTGTAAAAGTGTCAACATTACTCTTTGGGGAAAAGATCTATTGGGATCAGATGTCTGGCAGATCTTTTTTGAACTACCATGTAGCTCATTTCTACCATCTATAAGCAAGGGTATATTCCACTGGACAGTATATTTTAAAGAGAAATGTATGTCACAGAGAATTTTGACCCCTAAAATGTATTAAATAACTAAAAAGGCCATTTGAGTTTGCATCCTTTAGTGCTTTTTCTGATTAATTAACACTGTATCAAGATACAAGGCAATATTTAAAATTCTTTAACACATAACAGTACTTTGCAATTTTATAAGTAATTCTTTTAATATTACACTAAAATTATTACACAGTCTATCTCAAAAGTAGACTCAAATTTACTCCTTCTACTTATGGAAAAATGCTATTTAATACAAGGAGAATTTCAAGTCACTATATCTTTAAGAACTTGGCCCAAAGTATTTTGCTCTTTCTCTTTCATGGCTAAAGCAGAAATTTTGGTGACTTCAGAACAGGCCGTGAAGATATTTATAATTTAGTTAATTAGGGAACTAAAATGTAGCAATATGCAACATTAATCTGTAACAGAAGCTTCACTTTACAGGTGGCTCGTGTCTTCCAGGCACCATCTAGAAAAATCTTTTTGCATACAAACCTCAATCTGTCTTGTTATACTTCTCAAATTTTTAATCAATCTTTGAAAAACTGTAATTTTTTTGCTGGTTACATTCTAAAAATTTTATGAACAAAGAAGCTTAAACTAGCTCAGTATAAATATACTCTTAGGTGATCATTTTTATTCTTCTTTGGACAGCTGAGTAGTGTACTAACTATGCTCTGACTTTTTGTTTCCCCCCCAGGGAAAGTTGGTGGTTGAAATGAGTTTTAGAAGAATAACAACTCGGTTTTTTAATACATTTATATACATTAAAAGCATACATTCAGAGTATACATAGAGGGCAACAACCATAGTGAAATCAAGATCTCTTGGCTCCCGTGTACTGTGAACCAACAGCTTTTTTTATGCCTTAGTCAATACACGTTTATGTAACCTTTATTAATTTTTCCTGCATTTCCTATGAAGCGTTACTTTTAACTACTTATGCTATTCATGCTACAAATTCTGTATCTTAGGTAGCGAATTACTTGGAGAAGAGAAGGCTCAGGGGAGACCTCATCAGTCTCTACAACTACCTGAGAGGTAGTTGTAGCCAGGTAGGGGTTGGTCTCTTCTCCCAGGCAATCAGCAGTAGGACAAGAGGGCATGGCCTCAAGCTGTGCCAGGGCAGGTTTAGGTTAGATGTTAGAAAGAAATTCTTTACAGTGAGGGTAATCAGCCATTGGAATGGGCTGCCCAGGGAAGTGGTGGATTCACCGTCCCTGGAGGTTTTTAAGATGAGGCTGGATGTGGCGCTTGGTGCCATGGTCTAGCAACTGTGGTGGTAGTGGATCAAAGGTTGGACTTGATGATCTCAGAGGTCCTTTCCAACCTGTCTGATTCTATGATTCTATGATTCTATGAATTGAAGATACTTTTTTTTCAGCGACAGAACAAATTCCTCTCTACCTATTAATTATTAAGAGTAAAGAAACTACAAAAAGGGGGGACTAAATAAAAAAAAAAATCTGTTCTTTCCAGCTTTTACTCTCAGTTTCAGGAATTCAGTCTCAGACACCAGTGAAATGAATGAAGGAATTAATTCTATCATAAACTAAACCCCAAACTAAACCCCCAACAACAATTAAATAATAATCAGAGGGAAAATAATAATCCAGCTCAATAGTAGTGGTAATAGTTCAACCTTACATTTACCAAATATAGAAATGTTTATTGCTTTATAGCATGACTTGATCATCAAAGTATTCTATGCCTGAACAACTGCAAACTGCACTGGAACACTGAGTCAAACCACAACAAATATTATTCTATGTTGAAAACGATTTTTTGCCTATTTCTTTTATGCCTAGCCTGCTTTTATTCTTATTGCCTATCTGTTTGATCTTAATTCATGCTGATAACAAACATATTGTGGCCCAAAGAGCACAGACGTTTAACTGAAGAAAACTATCTGTCATCAAATATAAGGCAAACAATATGAAGCATTCTTTTTCACAAGTAATGACATTGTGGGTGCATTATACAGGAAGACAGGGAGTATAAAGTATAAATGGCCTTAAAAGGAGTCAAGAAAATATACAGTGTACATGTTTCTTTAGCAACAATTACTATGATTGCTGAATTTTTGGCTCAGGTTTCTAAAACACCAGCATGTAAGGATTGTAACTAGATCTCCAAATCTGTGGTTATTCTGCTCTTTTCTTACATGATATTAGGCTGGAGATATTTAATTAGGCTTATTATTTAAACTCGTAAAAACAAATTTCCAGTAATCTTTGCTCCTAAAGCTGTGGCATCATGACTTGGTTCAGTTGATGGCGAATAATTTTTCCTGCCAAATGAAGTTTGCACCTCTTTGACTTTGTATATACTTAATCTTCTTTGTACCCAGTCTTTGGCTCTTACCCCAAAATCACTATAATTATTCAAATCTTATTCTTCTATTCCTAAGCACATAGTGTTGACTGCAGTGGGAAATAAAAAATGAGGCCAGGGGACCTTTTTTTTATTTGTTTAGCATGGCAGTTCTTATATAAGAAGAGAAACAACTTTAAGTGAACCTTGGCAAAGAATACTTGCATAAAATTAATGCAGGATTGTCCATATTCACTGCATCTTGAGAAAAGTCCAAGAGTTGTTTTGCTGTATGTGAAATAAGAGTCCTTCAAGAATTGAACCTGAGGCTCTTTCCTGCATGTGCTTCAGATGTGGTTCAGCCATTCTTGTCAAGGGCAAAGGTCTGAAACAACAATTGGGCTTTCAGTTAGCTTTAGATCATGTACATTGGAGGAATATATTTTACTGACAGCAAAAAAAAGTTTAGCCTTAAAGAAACAAACTGACCTGCACATATTATTTATGGAGGTGACAGTTTTGGTCTACTTCTATCACGGAATCACAGAATGATAGAATGTGATTTTGAATATCTCGAGAGAAGGAGATTTCACAACCTTTCTCGACAACATGTTTCAGTCTCAGTCACCTGCACACTGAAGTTGTTCCTCATGCTTAGGTGAAAATTCCTGTGTTCCAGTCAGACTGTGTTTCAAGTCAAACTACTTGGTAATGTAGTTATTGCTCACTGTGAAAGGTGAAGAACATGGCAGAATACCTCACCCCAGAAAGACCCATCTAGCTTCTGACCAGTTGGCGCCATGAACATTAGGGGAATTACAATCTGCCTCACTCAGTTCCACTACTGGGAACTGCACAGAACCAAGCCCAAGTGAGGAAAATCAGACCAGACTCTGCTCAGCATTCCTTTATCACTCCAGTCTGGATAATCTTAAAACCAGCATTGGAATGGCATGAAATACAATTTTTTTCATCAATAATAATTTACATTCATCTTGCATCACAGAGTATTGGATGTTGGGGAATAAAGTCCTCGAGATTTTCTAAAAACATTCTTCATCTTTTCATGAGTGTTATTACTCATGCATGTTGCTGATAGTTGTTATGTAATAAGACATACCTTATGGTGTAATATGAGGTGATCAACATATTAGAAAATGGCTTAAGTGCCTAAATTGTGTGAGTTAAAAACTCCAAGCAAGGTTTTTCTCATACAAAATCTTTTTGAAATAAACGGGATGATATTTAGAATGTAAAGGTCTCAAGATATTTTATATTTCAGATTCAATGGCAAATTTTCTTTCTTATTTAAGTTTATAACTTCTTTTATTTTTTTTTTCCATTTTATTTTAAGGAAATTTGCAATCTTTCCAAACATAGAACAACTTCCTGAGCTGCAGGCATCACATGTGAATTACTGTGTAAATGCTATGAACGGATAAACAGATGATTCTCTTTCTGGGAAAACATACGGTGAAATGTAAAATGCATAATATCCCTTCAGTTCAGTTTGACATTTAAGTTAAGAACAGATTTCAATTACTTGAAAATCGTTCTCTGCTTGTGTGGCAATTGCCTTAAATTTTTTGATTAATTTGCTGTTCTATGTTTGTTCACAGGACTATTTATTAATGACTTTAGCTGCTAGTTAATGCAGCATAGATATTCTTATTCCATGAGAGTTAGATTTGTGATGTGGGGAGATGAGCAAACCAGAGCTTATGGCTGCAAAGCCAAACACATATTCTTGTCTGTCCCTCAGCTTTAACTAACATACTTTTGCCTCTGACATAGAAGTTTTCCTTGTGAAGCCAAAGTACTTTGGCAGTGAGAAAAGTCCTGAGTGAAAGCTGAAGAAAGCTTTGAGCATTTCTTAAATTAGCTATTTTAACTCGTAGCCAAAACAGAACTCATTAACTTTTAAAACTAAACAAAGCATGTTCAGTATCCTCATAGGATCTTGTTTCATAATGTTACTATTCAACCATTTTAAGTTTTGCAATGGCTACCATTATGAAATAGTTTATCACCAAACACATTTGCAATCAAATGGATTTGGATCTTGTTCACATTTCAATTCTCTTAAGTGACCAGATTTCTCTTGTTTTAACTTGTGTTCACTTTTCTATATTAGAAACACTTTTTCCTTTCATATATTAGGAAAATTAGAGTTAATTACAGATTTGTGTCAGATTTTAAAATATTTTTTTCTTGTATTAACAACTCAGCATGTTGCTTATGGGTAAGATACTGTTGAGATGAATGATAAAAGAAAAATATACCCCTTTAAAACACTCAAAGCAGCTCGTCAAAGTAATAGGAATTACTGAGTGGGATTTAAAGAAAAAAAAAGAAGTATGGTTGCAACTCCCAGAGAAAATGTCTTCAAAATATGTCTTAAAAAAATCCAATTCATAGACTAAATTTGCATGGAAGCCGGCAGAAAAAACCCCACTCACAAACCAACAAAAAAATCCCCAAACCAAGCACCTGGGAAGAGCTTAGTACAATCAGAAAAATCTAAAAAACAAGACATGTTAGTGTTCCCTTACTTAAATGACTTCATGTACATTTAGGCACATTTGCTACCTCTGCCCCTGGGTATGCAATGCCTGCTTCTCTCAGAGACTGGCCATAACTGATGGTCTGAGCTGATCACCTACTCCAGCTCACAGCCAGATCTCCTATCCATGCAGCCCCTCCCTACTGCAAATGCCGAATGACTCTTTTCTCCAGTGGTCTTATTAATATAATAATCAGGAATTAAGAGCACCTGTGTCTAACCAGCATGTAGCTTGGATTGTGCTCCTTACTGTCAGATTTTGTTAATTTCTTTCAAACTCAGAGTTTAGCCAAAAAAAAAGCTATTACCTCTCCCTACAAAATATTAGCATGACATCTATCAGCCCTCTGTTCCACAGGTCAAAGAAAACAGTAGTTCAATTTTTCTTCACAGAATATATTTTCAAAACCTCCAATGACTCCAATTGTACCTCTTAAAAAAAAAAAAAAAGAAAAGCTGTCTTTCCTCACATGTTTAAATTTGTTATCCATGCTTAAGAATTTATACACTGCGAAAAGGGGCATGTATTGTCATTATAGTCTATAGTATGTCTATTTATTTGTGATAATTTCCAGCATAGCTACAGCAATCCATTTTGCTCTAGCTATGCTTATATAACTCCCCTACACAGACAGTCAAGTGTTGAGTAAATCCAGCTGTCTTCCAGATTAATTACTTTACTTCTAAATAATAAAAACATATTTTTTCAAAATAATTCTGACAGTGGGGAGTCATATTAGGATAGTTTAAAGTGGACTTATTATTCTGACAATTTTATGCCTGGAAGTGTCTCCATGTAGACAACCCTTCAATTGATGCAAGCTCCTTTTCATAGTCAGTTCTGAAGTGAGAGAGCAATGTCTGTCTTTCCGCTAGGGAGATCTCTTCCCCATGTGATAGGTGTCTGTGGAGGACGTCAGTATGAAGAACTACCAGAAAGAATATCCACAACATGATTATGAAACATTGTGTTTTGATTTTCTGGTACTTGTTTTTTCATTCTCCCTCCTTCAGCAGTTTCCCTGACTGATTTTCTTTGCCTTTTTGCTTCCTTTTTTTTTTTTTCTTTTCAGTTTAATTTCCCCATTCACTTTAATTAAGTTCTCCCCAGGCTCACAGGCTTGCAAACTCTTATTTATTTATTTTAAAGTGAGTTGACTAACTAGCCAGAAATTTCCCAAACCTCTAAGCTCTCATTAAAATCTTCTGTCAAACCCTTTCACTTTATTTTTAGTGAGACAGAGCTTGGCATAAATTGAAACAAAACAAATAGAGGGAGGATGAATTACTCTATATAAATAGAATAAACCTATTGCTACACAGAAGTAGAAAAAATAAAATTAGTTGAAAGATACACACACATTTTTATTTGGATTACAGAAACAGAGAAGTCCCATTCCCTCTCCAGTTACAACCATCCTCCTTGCTCTTTTCACTCCATCCTTCCATGGACTAACAGAATTTACACAGATACCTAGTCTCAATTTCTACATAATTTTGTAGTATCATTCTTAAATTATGCAAGTATTTAATGCAAAATCACTACATTTCTCACTGTCCTTTCTATGTAGGGCAGTCATATGATTTCCATGTTGTGGTAGAAATGTTTGAATGAGTATAAGAGTTTAAGCACAATCTCACTTGACGAAAGATATGACTCCAAACAGGTAAGAACATTGCTGGAGACTTTCTCTTAGCTGTTCTCCTCCCATGACTTCAAATTTTCTTGGAGAAAAACAGATAACTATCTACAAATTTGACCTCCAAATTCTCTACCTAACTTCAAGAAGAAAACATAGAATTTTCATGGAATCATAGAATCAGAATATTTGGCTTGGAAGGGTTCTTTGGCTTGGAAGGGTTCTTTAGAGGTCTCCCACTCCAAGCCCCCTGCAATGAGCAGGGGCATCCTCAATTAAATGAGAGTAATCTGATAATGAATGTTTCCAGGAATGAAGCATGTACCATCTCTCTGGGCGACATCTTCCAGTGTTGTGTTTCACTGCCTTCATTGGAAAAAAAGTCTCCTAATATCTGGGCTAAATCTGCCATCTTTTTCTTTAAAGCCATTATCCCTTGTTGTACTACAACAGGCCCTGCCAAAAGGCTGAAAAATGTCTTCCCAGAGCCTTCTCCAGACTGAAGAGCCCCAACTCTAACAGTCTCCCCCAATAGGAGAGTTGTTCCATCCTTCTAAATCACTTTCGTTTCCTCTGGACTGGCTCAAACAGCTCCATGTCTTTCCTGTGCTGATGACCTCAGAACTGGATGCAGCACTCCAGGTGGGGTCTCACCAGAGTGGAGTAGAGGAGCAGAATCACCTTCCTTCACCTGCCAGTTATGCCTCTTTTCAGATAGCCCAGATGTAGTTTACCTTCTGCCAAAGAAAGCCTGGAGAAAGCTTTTAGTCTGGAGAAAAGGAAGTTGAAAGGCGATCTTATTGCTCTCTAAAACTACCTGAAAGAAGGTTGTAGTGAGGTGGGAGTCAGTCTTTTCTCACAGGTAACGAGCGGCAAGATGAGAAAAATGACCTCTAGCTGCACCAGTGCTGGTTTACATCAGATATGGGGAAAACATCATATATGAGGAAAACCTGTTTCACAGAAAGGGTTGTCAAGCATTAGAATAGACTGCTCAATGAAGTGGTGGAATCACCATTCCTGAAAGTGTTAAAAAAAAACATGTGGGTGTGGCACTTATGATGTGGTTTAGTCACGAACATGATGGTGGTACTGGGCTGATGCTTGGACTTGATGATCTTAGAGGTCGTTTCCAACCCTAACAATTTCACGATTTTATGGTTCTGGGCTGTGAGGGCACATTACTCAGTCATGTCCAACATATCATCCACCAGTATCCTCAAGTCCTTTCCAGCAGGGTTGCTTTTAATCCTTTCATCCCCCAGGCTTTTAATCCCCATCCTGCCTGATGCCAAGGGTTACCTTGACCCATGTTCAGGACCTTGTGCTTGGCCTCACTGAACCTGATGAGGTTACATGGGTCCACTTCTGGAGCTTGTCCAGGTGTGTCTGGATGTTATCTATTCCCACAGGTATGTAAAAAAAATTAAATGTATGCTATTTTTCTCATCACACAATAGATAAAACACATGAAAAAAATGAGGAAACAGATCTTATCATCCTTCTCAGAAACTTCTCCACAGCAAATCTGAAATTATCATCGTGCTTCTTTGTTTACCATTCTCCAATGATTTTTGTCAATCTCTGTGGTAGTGTTCTTATCTGAGCCAACTTGAATTAATTTTGTGAGGTTTCACAACATAGCACATCAAATCCTTCAGTAAAATCAAAATATATTGCATCTGCTGTCTTCTCTGAAACCACTAATCCTGTAATTTTATCAAAAGCAACAGATGACTAAAAAGATTTAAACATCTTAATTTGATGCTCCTCATTGCTTGAATTTCAGTTCTTTCAGCCAGTGTTTACAATTACTTAAGAGCATTTTGATGGGTTAGACTTTTATGGGATAATTCAAGGGTTGTTGCTTACCATCACAGGTAATTAAAAATTAAATAAAGAGTAATCATAACTTCAATGAAATAATAATAACAACAACAACAATAGTTTGGTTTAGTTATTTTTTTCATAAAAGGTATTTCATACCACAATGTCATTTATTTTAAGAGTTTAAATGTTAGCCTTTATTGCTAAGGCAATCATGGAGTTGCTTATTACTGAAACAATTACTATGAGAATTATTATTTTTAATGGAAAGGTAGTTGTCAGTTAAAGTCTTTTCATTATCTTAAACAATGAAACTCTGTATTTGGAAAATACTGTGTCCTGATGGAAAATCAAGATATATTTATTGACAAAGATGGTACACTAGGTAAAGTGTAAAATTTTTTTAATATAAACCATCATATACAGAAGGAAATATACAATTTTTGTAATAAATATTGCATATTTTAAAAACAGAATTTGTAGATGGTTAATCCGTTTTTCATTATACGATCTTGATCACTTGATCATAATTTATGAGCACTCTTCTTATAGCTGAAAGTTTCAGCTAAAGAAGAAAACCCTAAACTTTTGTTGACAAAGTCATCAGGTTGTAATGGGAAAGATCTTAGTTCTCAGATTCCTTCCGGGCAACTAAAAAGAAAAATTACAAACAGGAAGTGAAATTAGTGGTGTTTTTTATGAAAAGTTTGTTGCCTGCTCAGAAGTCATGTTCTTTTCCTCATTATTGACCATCATGCATCACCAGTACTAACTAATGAAATTTGCCATCATTCTAGCCCATTGACATATTTCCTCCTTTTTTTTCAACAGCAAAATGTAACATGAACATCAGCACAACAGTGAAGTTGTTTCATTCATAAACAGAGACTGCTTAGAAATCAGTAGAAATCAGTTTGGATGTCCACATTCATGCCATTGAAATAGATACACAGAGGAGAGGTTAAAAGATGTTTGGTAAAGAAAGATAAAGACATTTGAGTGAAATACACTGAGGTAAGGAAGATCTCAAAGAAAAGGGTCATGGGAGACATCACAAAAAGTTCCAGAAGGATATGAGATAGCCTTATACTAACAAAGTAAAAGGAAATGTAGCTGCTGTCAAAGCCACAGAAGATGTTCTCTCTCAAATCTAATGTTGGGAAATTACAGAGAAAGCCAGCAACCTGAGAAAATCAGAAGAATTTTATCAGCAGCTCAGTGAAGAGAACACCAGCATGACAAGTATGACCTCTTCTTTCTTTTCATATAATGATATTTTTGCTAAGATAGTGAAAAATTCTCTCAGTGCAAGTGTATTTCAACATAGATAACAGACGGACTTTCCCTTAGATCTTCTTAACTGGACCACCTTCATGTGGCAGTAATAAACTTTTGGAATGTATGAAGAAATACCAGCTGCTATAGAATTGACAGTGTGTAACTATGAAAAAGTTGCTGACAAAATGCTAAGCAGTCAACAACCTGTTTCCCTGCAGAGAACAAAATTCTTATGAAAGTACTCCTGTGTCCTGGAATGAAAAATATGAAAAATTTCCGTTTTGATGAAAAATCAATGTCCATGGTGCCTGTGTAATAAAATGTAGGCATTATTCATGACATCACAGCCTTCCTCTGATGTCTCCCTAAATAGTCTGTTAGAGATGTCATGAGGGAAATACAGCTATATCTATCAAAAGCGCTGAACTGAGATTTCCTGTGAGCAATTCTGCATGTTGAAGAGGATGGAAGTTCTAAGCAAAAGGAAAATGGATGAAATGTTAAATAGATGGATTAGAAATGGTATAGATTAATGTTGTTAATTATGATAATTTGCATAAATTTATAAAACGGAAGAATACTGTTGATCTTCTAAATATACTCTGCAACAAAAACTTTGAATTTTTTTTAAGATCTTCATGCTGTTAATGTTTGGTCTGCATTTTTTATTTGTCACAAGTGTTCTGAGTGTATGTAGATTTTCTAGCCAAAACAAAGAAGTCTGACAGAGCTTTATTGACTGTTTGAGTGAGTGGCCTTTCATTTCACCCAAATAAAAGTCATGTTTTTCAAAAAAATTCATTAGGGGGTAAATGTACCAAAATTAGTTATTTTGTATCATATTTCATCAGTATGGTCTGATATACAAAATAGGGTGGACAATTGTCTGCAAGTATTTTATGACATAAGAAGATTGACTATTTTGGCAAATCTTCCAAACTCTGTCTTAAGTTCTTCAATACTGATAATTAGACTCTTGCAAATTTCTTATCTCTTTAGAAAACTGGCTCCTGGATATTATTCTAGTTATTCTGTCTCTGCTCATGCCCTCTAGCTCCTTCTAATTTGAGTCCCATGAAGTTATTTAGAAAACACATTTCTACCTGCAGAAATTACATACAGATTCACTAAGCAGCTTAAATTTTAGCATTTCAAAAAGGAAGAGGCCAACATCATAACCTTGAGTCATAGATTAATGTTGCCATTCTGAGTGGTATTTCATATATAAGGCAGAGCTATGGAATTTGACTCTGAGTATAGAATCAACTGGCAAAAGAAGTAAGAAAAAAATTTTCATGAATTTTTTTTTTCCCATTACCAGAATAAACAATTTTTGGTGTTTTGTTTTGTTTTTTTCTGGATATTATTTTATGTTTGGTGGCTTTGCAGTGAAGATGAAGATAAATATTACATTATGTTTCCCTGAGAGTGATTTTATTAGTGAACCTGTAGACATTTAACCACAATGGTAGGAACTCTAGTGAGGATCCTGAAAACAAAATAAATTAATATATTATTTAATTTGATTATTTATTTATTCATTCATTATTTATTCATTTAATATACACTGAAAAAAGAGGGGTGAAATTTGAGTTTGTTTCTAGAATATTACAGTGAAATTATTAATAACAACTATTATTGTAGTTATGCTGAAACAAGTACAGAGGACAATCCAAGAATAATAGTACTGCTCATAACTAGTCATGAACCAGTGGCACCCATTTTGTGTATTTGGTATTTACTTTGCTAACTATTTCAGCAGAATAGATCTCCACTGGCACAAATTTATGGGACTTCCTCTATGGCCTAGGTGATACACTCCACTTCTACACAGACAAATAGAGACTGAAAATTTATTTTGGCTCAAATAGTTCCCAGGATTTTTTTTTCATCCCAGCAAATATGAAGACACCCTGTTCATAATGACACACACCGTATTTTTCAAACAAAACCATAGAAGGATGTCTTAGTAACATTCTACTAATGAGAATAGGAAGATTAGTGTTGTTTAAATGGAACTATGTGATATGAAAGCCATCAAGACATCTTTGTCCAAAGTATGATGGCCTAATGTCTCACCTTCACTGCTTTTCTACTCAGCATTTGAAAGTGCTGTGCAGAGTTAAAGCTGTCCTCTGGAAGAGCAATAAAGTCAGCAAACTGTGGTTGTTCAGGACCTTGATAGATGTTTATGGGACTTGTTTGGCCTAAATAATGATTCTAAAACTGTACCCAGGGTTTTGTCAGACGTGGTGTGCACAATAAAAATGAAAAGAAATTGGGTAAAGATATTTTCTTGCAACACTCCACTAGTCAGGTCAAATTATCTACGCTGTTATTCATCAGTACACACAGTGCTTTTAGAAGTATTGTAAAAAAACTCTGACAACCAATACTACTTCTAAGTAACTAAATAACACAAAGAAGGAAACACAGTGCTACAGTTTAAGATGTCAAACATTTTCTTGAAGTCAACTACAGTTACAATTAAGCAGTAATTATTAATTTAAAATTCCCATACCTTAACAGAGGAACATTTGGCAAGTGCAGTAAGAGACATAAATAAAAACTTGACATTATTCAACTAATGATAATACATGACCTATGACAATCTTTTGAAAAACAGATAAGTGTTGAAGACGAATAATTCCTAGTTATTGGTATGAAGCTGGTATTTGCTCTCTTTTGTCATAGAAATGGTGAATTAAATGCAGATTAAGAAAAAAATCTATATAGTCTTGAACTTTTAAATAATAAATAACTGATACATTTTATGTGTCTCCATGGTGCCCCGCATTGTGCCAAGAATATATTAATTAACATTAATTACTGTCAAAATATCGTTAGCATCAAGGTTCAGATATTCCGAGCTTTTTCATAACAAGTTTTGTATACGGAATGTATTAGTGTGTGCAAGAATAAATACATATGTTTTATGTGTCATGTTTGGAAATAAATAGAAGTACTGTACAAAATCCTTTCCTTGCAATTAACTTTGTGAAGGTCAGTAACTTCCCTTTCTTACCTCAACAGAAAAATGTTACTCTTCTAATCATATAGAGCTTATCATATCTCTCATTATTCAGGAATAATATTTAGAGAGAAAAAATGATACTAGTTTCATGCAATCCTCAGGGAGGATAAATGAATTTCTGTGTGTGTTTATCTAACTCTTTATGAAATACCTTATACCTTATTGTAGAGGGATCTAATGCTTAGACTTGATTTTATAGCTTTCGAGGGGGTGAAGTAAATAAGGTGAATCATACTAAAAATGCATTGCTATTTTAAATAATTTGAGTTTCTAAAAATCAACATATTCCTCATTAGGCATTTCTGCTTACTAAAGCAAAACTCATTAACAAATATTAGATTAATTATATAGAAATTTTACCTACTAGGACCTGAATACAATGCAATATCCTCCACGAGTTTCACAAAGACATAAAAAACCCCCACAACTGTAGTTTGCAACACAAAGCTACTGTGAATTATGAAGATTACAGCTTTTAAGGAGTAGACAGTAATGCACAAAAGCAAAAATCAGTAACAGACAGAAATAATTTGATATATTTGACTGCTGGAAGCACTATTTCGTAATGCTTTCAAAGAGGACATATTTAAAGTCCTCTGAAATTATGTTATAAATGTAATAGAAACTAAGAGTACAGACAAAGAGCATCTAGCAGAAAAGCACAATGTTAGCAAAATGCCTAAACTGTCCACTATCTCTTAATATCCATTAATTATATATTTTTAGGGGGGGTTTATATGCAACTGTAAGAGAATATAAGCATTGTTTCTTGAAGTACTTTTACTTGCTTGTTGCTTTGACTCTAATATCTACTGGTTTTTCTTAACTTACTCTAGAAAATGTTCACACAAAGAGGACATGTAGAAAAAGGGGCAGTGCTGAAATTTACTGTTCCATATTGTCTAATGTTGCAGAATTTAGTGCTAAACTACTGTATTTTCCCAAAAGGGTTGTACTTTTTGAAAACTGAATCAGTTGAAGGTTTAGGAGAACTGTTCTAGACTGAACACATCTGTAATCTCTCCCTTTACCGTGAGTCTGGGAATAAAGAATAAATCAGACAGTCAGCATTTGATGCAATGAGATCATCATATTTTCCCATATGCTTATTCTAAGTGCAACTTTTACTCTAGATGATTGAATAAAGCATATTAAGTCAAGAAAGTGTTACTATATCCATTTTCCTAGGTTTCTTTTATATTTTCCCCCTGTAAAATTAAGAAACAAGTATATTTATTAATCATAAAATATAGCAAGAAATTGAGAAAGCTTAAGAAAACATATTATCCTCAATTTTAGAAATTAAATTCATATCTCTGAAATGTACTCACAGGGTCATATACTTCACTGCTAAAATATTTTTAAGTCAACAAAGTTATACCAGCAGGAAATATGGCACACTGTATGAACAAGCTCAACAATCAGACAGCCTGTGGGTGGACTACAGGCTGTCTGTTACATTAAACATGCCTGTGGCTCTTTTCTGGCACAGAAATCACCTGCCATGGGCCAGGTAGAATTCGTATATTAAGCTTCAGACTCCAAAGCAGACTTGTATCTTCATGGAAGATTTCCTAGCCATGGTGATTGCTCAACCATGCTTGAGTTGTGGTCCATGTTTGTGTCAATGCATCAATTAAATTCTCATTCTAGAAATTGAATAATATACACAGTGAGTTCCAGGAATCTTCCCAAGTACCATTTAAGTAATTAGTAAGATCATAACCCTCTGTGCTGGTTTGAAGGTAAACCAGCAGGAGAAATAAACCCAACTCAAACGAGATTATAAGTCAGAATTTCAATTTAATAAAAATAATTACATAAATACAATTATGCAGACGAACAATCAGTTTTAACCCACAAAAAACCAGATGTATAACCCGACATCCTGGAGCATGAACAGAATGGTGCTGATTGACCCCACGTGGTTCCCCTGATCCAAAAGTGAAAGGAGAGGAAAAACCTGTTGGTGAGAGTGATGGTCACAGTCCACTTGAGGTTCTGGTCCTCCTCTGGATCCCACCAGTGGTACCAGAAGTCCCAAGATCACAAGATTACATACCCTCAGGTTCAGGCAGGAATGCACAATATGTTCCCCAGGGTGGGGAGTTCCACAATGGGTGACTGTGAGTCATGAGTATGAGGACTGATAGGAATGTCCTCCTATCTCACAGGCCTCTTAACACCCAGCTCATAGCCTGAGGGATCAGGTGTGCTCTGGGCAGCTGCTGCAGATGGTCTATTGTTGACAGCTTCTGGGAAA
>VYXB01003577.1:162284-239041 GCA_013397135.1 Pachyramphus minor | reverse complement strand
AAAATTAGGTGTTTAACCCCAACTGGCAGCTCAGCCCCATGCAGCACTCATTCAGACAGCCTCCAAATGGGATGGGGGAAAGAATTGCAAGGCTAAAAGTGAAAGAAACTCATGGGTTGACATGAAGACAGTTTAATAGGCAAAATAAAAGCCACATACACACAAGAGAAGCAAAACAAGGAATTCATTCTCCACTTCTCATGCGCAGGCAGGTGTTCAGCCAAAACCCCAGGAAAGCAGGGGTCTGTCATACAGAACAGTGAGATAGGAATATAAATGGCATCACTCTAAATGTCTTCCCCTTCCTCCCTCAGCTTTATATGCTATGATGGCATATTATCTGGGATACCTCCCTCAGGTCAGCTGGGGTCAGCTGTCCTGGCTGTGCCCCCTCCCAACTTCTTGTGCACCCTCCACTGATGGGTGGGGCGAGAAGTAGAAGAGGCCTTGGCTCTGTGTAAGAACTGCTCAGCAATAACAAAAACATCTCTGTATTATCAGCACTGTTTTCAGCACAGATCCAAAAGATGGCCCCATATTAGCTACTGTGAGGGAAATTAATGCTACACAAGTCCAAACCAGCACAGACCTTAATCTTGTAAACTCACCTTAGAACTGTGATAGTCACTAGTGATACAGTTTAAGCTACCTTTTTGTGCAGTATTTTCAATTTTTTCTCACCTTTTCTTCTGTCACATCAAGTAAATTAGGACTGCAAGTTCAAACAGTCTGCAGCATAATTCAGTTTTCATTTGTGTGACTTTCTAAGTGACAGCCCTTTAAAAAATGATCTTGACAGCTAACGAGTGAACAAAGTAACTGATGTATAATTTTGTGTGTTATTGATGGACAGATTCTCTTGACAGGTTGCAAGTATTTGGGAATAGCCATCTTAAAAAAAAAGTAAGCAAAAAGTAGTTAGTCCCCACTTTAAAATACATTAAGCATTCCTTGCAATAATTTTGTAGGTTGTGTATCTAAGCTCAAAGCTGACACTAAAAATAATGAGGTTCTGGTTTAAGGCTCAAACTCCAAGAGATTTTACAGACAAACTATTCTCAAAAAGAGCTTCTCAGCAGCTGTGTAAGTAGTTGTTGTTCATTATTCATCAGAACACTTAATGCGCTTTTAGAACTTTGATTCAAAAAATGTATATACTTCTATAATTTTATTCTCAGTAGTCAGAAAAGAAATTGGTAGGGAGAGCTCTGAATATTTAGAGAAGTTAATGGAAATCTCCTGCTGATTCCAGTGTCCTTTGGATAAGTCCATAAGTATTCTCAAGTCCCCTTACAATCATTTTCTATGGCTCTGAAGTAAGCAAAGGTCCTACTGAATTTTAGCCACCAAGAAACTGAAGCTACTAAATTGAGTATAAACTGTTTAAAATAATGTTTTGATGCTGATTTGTGTGTCCAAACTGCAAACAATGAGAACTGAGTATATCTCCAGTTAAAAAAAAAAAAAGTACACAAAAAAGTGCAGAACTTTACAAAGGTCATTTCAGTCTGATATGGCAGGTTACATATCCCTGGACAATAACTCAAACTGAATCCTATTAGTTTTAATGACAGCACCGCTGACAGGTCCTATAGAATATATCTGACAGGAACAGCTTCAGAGTGGCTGGCCCATTGATCCAGTCACTTAGACACATTTTTTAACTTTTTAATTCTCTGATTTTTTTAAACTTTTGAAAAATGTAGTTGCATCATTTCAAAGTAGTTGCATTCTTGGAGTCATCAAAAATGCAGCTTGGGTTATGTATGCCATTCTGTAAAGCTAAGTCCAAACAAGAGAAAGATAGTTGATCTTGGTGTTTCCCTCCCCCTTATTAAAATATCTAAATAACCGAATACTTCACTCTTGTTAACAATTTGTAAAACCCTGAGACTCTTGCAGTAACCTATAGTTTATTGAGGAAAATTTTTTACTTTATTTGTTGAAGAACATGAAGGACTTCTATGATTATTAAGTGAGAACTTATTGCCATTTCTGACCTGTGTTAGCAAGAAAACCTTCCACTGGACCAGGAGCCTGAGGTTTGAGGCAGCTGAAAGCATCTGTTGAAAGAATTTTACCCATTCACACAGAAAATTCTTGTCTGTCTCAGCAGGAAAAGCCCTGGGCAAGAGACAGGAAGCTGAGAAAAGATAGAATAAACCATTAGAAAAAATTACTGTAGTTTAAATACGTCAAATTCAGCCATTAGTCAATGAGGATAATGAGCAATAACAGAGTGCAGAATTTTGCCCCTTATTGTTCAATGTGTGGGTGGTCTGTTCACTTTCACACACAGCTGCTTTGTAAGCAAGCTGTATTTTGGGCTGGGCTGCAGCTGATGAAATAAAATGGAGAATTTGGTTTTGGAATAAAAACCCCCTTCTGTGCCATGTGTTCACCAGCTCAATCGTCTTAAATAAGGGGCAGTGTAACAAGGATAAAACACAACAAACTGTGTCAGTACAGGTTATAATTTTGATCAGTTGTTTAAAAACCAACGAAATATCACACTGCACATTGTATAGACCACACACTGCTTTAACGCTCTTAGATCATCAAAAAAGTTTACATCCAAGAAAGACAATTTTTTAGTCTTAATTAAATCTATATTATGTAAATAATTCAAAATAATCATGTATGCTCACTCTACCTAGAGTATGTTTTAAAGCATTATTTGCTGCAAGTCTGTCTTTCAACTCTTTAAATACTGAATTAATTTTCTTTCCCTCCTTTTTTTTTAATGAGTGGATATTATTCATTTATATGAATTGTAATTTTGTGTGAGGGTATTTGCATTTCTAATATATGGTAAAATTTAGTCACTGAGGAGAATATCTTTGCCTCAAAAGAGCTGATTTCTCTTATTTTACATTTTTGTTTTTCTGGTGGTAAAAAAAGAAAACAACAGATGGTATCTAAAAAGCCTTATAACAAATATTAATATTCTGATACCTGGTTGTGTCTTTTACAAATTCCACAGAATCACTCTGCTTACATTCTGTTATGAAGGGCCCTATCTATAGCAACAGCCTTCCAAATGTATGGGGAAAAAATGACTAATTATCTAATTAAATTCAAATTTTGTTTAATAGTAGCATTCCTTCAAGAAACTGTCTTACATATCAACATACATAAAAGTAAAGCAGATGCAGATGAGCAAGCATGGTCTTTCTACCAACCTTATAATGAATCTGAAGAAATTTTATTATGATTTTGAACCATATAGTCCTGTTGTCAAAACAAAATCAGCAGTCATCTGCTCAGACCAGCATATATAAAGATACAAAAGATACACAGATCTTCAGAAAGTTCATTTCCATGCTCTGATGTGAAGGGAAGAAAGGAAAAAAAAAAAATCCACCACACCCCATCCACCCTCCCCAAAAAAGTAGCTCCAGAAGATTTACATGAAATGTTTCTGCTCCAGGGAAAACAATCTGGCCTCATCATGCCTAGTTGGAAAATGTTGTAATAACTTCCTTCTCTTTGAGGCAATTTCCATAATCCAGCTATCAGTTATTCAAAGAAAGAAACAGACATAATGCTACTGTTTAAAACACTGCATGTTTACTAATCAGACTGAATTCTTTGAAATGAGCCCTTGCTTACATTTACATTTCCCTGTAGTGACACACTACAGTAGCAATGGAATTCCTGTAATTGCAGAAAACCATTTGATTTTGGCTTCTTTTGCTTAAACAGAAATAAAAATATGTTATTCACAGTAAGTTTTGCTATGATTAAATGTATTTCAGAAGCTGGATATCTTGATATGATCCTGCAAAATTAAATAATTTCCCTTTGAGTACTCTAATTTTCACATTAATTACATTACTGAGGCATAAACCTTATCTTCATAGATCTTGGAGACCCCATTAGCTGAATTAGTTGACAAGTCAGTAGTTTCTCAAAGTAGCTCAATGAGTCTATGAATGTCAGTGTTTCTTAAGATAAGCGCTGACTGTATTTCCATGCAAGCAGAGAACCAAAACCAGTAATGTCATTTGGGATAAAGCATATCAACATATCTTTACTAAGGTTAATGAGGACAAAGATGTGTAGTAAACCCCCTAGAGGACTATAGAACAGCATGATAAGATTTATTATAAATGAATGAATTTCTATTGTTTAGTTTGATGTTTTACATGGATGGCAGAAGTGGAGCACAGTCAGATTTCGTTATGTTGTGAATAGTGGAAGGTCTTTGCTTATGCAAAGTTTGCAACAGAATTTGTAACCAATAATTCTGTGTCCTGTAGATTTCCTGACAACAAATACACATTTCAGAGCTTTAAAGCTTATCTTTCTTTGTTTTTTGATGTGCTACTTCTTATGGTCTCAAATAGGGATATCAGACCTGCCTGTGTTAAGCAGCAAACATACTAACAGTAGAATAATTTTTTCCACCCAAGAGATTTTTGGATTTAAGTTCATAGGCTAGACCAGTTAAAAAAGGTGCAGGAAACAACCTTCATTTTGAAATAAAATATAGATCTGTTGTTATTAGAGTCAGGTCATCTGCTAGGCTAGATGAGCCAAAGCTGTGCTCAAAGTTCTTACAATAATCAAAATTTTACAAAACATAATTGATATAAAAGAAAATATATGTTTGATTTATTTTATTAAAAACAAATGGACTTGATTGCAGGCATACAGTCATACCACAGTGCTCTATTAATCCTTCTCTTTCAAGAAGTGATGGGTGATACAGATCCTTGTGCTCTTGCGAGAGACTATTCGTGAGTTTAGTGAGGTTTTTTTTTATATTCTCTGTGTAATACAAGGACTTATTCTCATTTATTAGTTCTCAAACAAGTAGACAGCCAAGAGTATAAAAAGAGGGATGTGAACAAGCTTTTCTGGAGACTGTGTTTAGTATGATTCTTGTTAATGTGTAAAGCATTACATTTCTGAACAGAACCTACATTGAAACCTACATTAACAATTGCTAGCGTGGGCAGTTGTTAAGCATTTGTTGGTGACTTACCTCATGCTACCTAGTTGGAACAGATTCTCCAGAGTGAAAATCCACATCCAAAATACATGCTTTCTGATATTACTCTTAATCATATACATCTTACAAGATCAAATCCTCCTTGTCTGGAAACTAAAACCAGCTATGAATTATTCCAAAGCCATTTCTACTGCCTTTTACAGGCATACAAAAATTTACAGGATTCAATAGCCTTTTTCTGAAAAGTAACTCTGAAATTATCAATTAAGCCAGGATTAAATATGCTATTATTTCTATTATAAACCCTACGAGACAAATCCGCTGCTAAACTTTACAGTTGAATGCCCCATATACTAAGACACATTTGGTCTTAGTCACCTCTTCAGTTAAGGGAGGAAATAATTAATGAATATACATATGAGAGAGACCTGAAAAATGAATAGACAGGTTGTTGAGACAGACATAGGCTTTAGAAAACAGAGACCCAATCAAGGTCAGATTGTATCTCACCTCAGACCATGGAATAAGACGCTTTAGAATTATGGCAGCATTGAGGCCCTCTGCTTTAAAAACAAGTATCTTGGCTTCACCTCTACCTCATCATTCATGTTTGAAAAACGTCTTCCCCTTAGTATGTAATTTATCAATCTGATATTCTCTAGTTCATTGACTCTGACAGTTATAGGTTTATTTTTACAACAAAAATAATTAAGTCCATCCATCCATTTTTTTTTTTTTAGTGTTTATCAGCAAAATATGTACCCATTGCTTCAGTCATTTAAATTCAAAAAATGGCTAATGAATATTTGTGCTGTTCTCTCACAAGCAAAATTCCACCCTGTGGGGTATAATAGAGATGTATTATAGCTTGAGCCAAATTGGTCTCAGGCTTGAGGAATTAAAACAAATTATTTCATCAATTTTATTCAAACTACAATATTGTGGAAAATTGTATATTTCTTTTTAAATGATACACTATGATTCAAAAAGAATTATCAAATTATGATTTTTCTGAGATGCTAAGTTTTATGCCCATTGTTCTGCACCAAAATTTTGGTGTAGAGAAGGTCCTGCTTAAAGAAAAAACTCTTCTTTCTCCCCTCCATTTGATTTGTTGTGCACATATTGCTGTATTAATATAGAAGATGCTCACAGTGTTTTGGTACAGTATGAAGATGCTGTGTAGCAGTTCAGAATCATCTTTTCTGGACTTCACTAAGTATTCATGTAAGTAACAATAAACATAATTAACATTCCTTGTAATATTGAGATATTGCCGTAATTTCTCTTTTCCAGATTTCCAGATAAACTAATTACTGTTCTCACTGAGAAGCAAATAAAAGAAATTTTGAAAAATATTACTCAGTAGTGCATTTTGTAGTAAAAGATTAAAAACTGGTAGTTCCATAAAACTATTATTTTCTCTAATAATAATAAAAAATAATTGGCAGGACAGCTAGGTAAAGTATTTACTCTACATTTACACAGCAAAGAAGCATCCTTTTTTCTGCAAGTTGAAGAGTTTCCTGAAATATTTAACAGCTGAATATTCACACTAGCACCCGTTATCTGATTGCTGTGGAAGGTTATATATGTTTTTCTTTTTTATTCAAAAGTCAGAGGGTGGTTGAATATTGCTGGAAGTTTTCTGCATGACATTTCAGAGACTCCATAGCAACTGTATTCAAGTCATGGCAGCACATGAAACTCTTCAGAGCTCTACTTTGGGTTCAAGGAACGTGACATATGAAGTCCTGATGTCATGCAGAGATTGTCAAAGGAAAACATGTCCATTATAAAAAAGAAAATAGTGCATATAGAGGCATCTTGCAAGCCTAGCCACATGGAAATGGTAAAACCACTCTTTTTCTGGAAACAGCAATGAGCAATAGTGATTTCTCTTGCTATTTTCCCTGCACTGCAAGCATTAAAAAAACTTAATCAATAATATATTATTAGAAAAGAGGTCATGTTTACTCTGCACCCAACAGCATTTCCCAGAGATACTTTTTTACTGCTTTGTCAAAACTTACAGGGTTTTAGTTGTTTTCCTCTAAGAAATAACAAAAAATAATATTGCTGACATGTTTCTTCCAAACTTTGACACTATGTTAACATTAATTTATAAATACGGTATCATTTTTCTGACCAGCACTGGCCGCAACCACCAATTGTTACAAGTGCAGTAAACATTATTATTTAAAATATTTTGCAGCAGCCTATGTGTTTAAGGGCAACCTAGAGATAATTTCGCACAAATTACTTCAGCCTTCTACTTCCTTTCTTTCTCATTTTCAAAATGAGACCTAAAATTTCCTTTGCTCATTAAGATGATTTTTCCTGGTTATAACTCCTGTCTGGAACGAGAAATTTTCCCACATAATAATTGATTCAAAAAGAGAGTAATAATTTTAAAACATAGTGAAAAAAATTTGTCTCAACAAATGACATTCCCTTATACTGTTCAAATTTCTCTTTTCACCTGCGGTGGTATCATAGTTTCATTAGCTCTCTGGTTTTCAGCTTTTAGAGTATGTAAAATATAGAAATAAAGCAGGAGTAATAATAAACATGGCACATACCAGGTCAACTTTTTCTTAACAAATGAGTCAATAGAAGTAAAAAAGCCCTTTCTTTGTGAGAGACTTGAAAAAGTAAATAAAAATTTTAAACATACCAGTGTTTTCGTTGCTTTTATGTTTATGTCATCCAGGGTTCAGCCATGCACAAATCCAGAGTGGCAGCTTCCTGAACTGTAAGATTTACATAAAACAGTCTTCTATGTGACCTAGGGTTAGGGGATAGAGGGAGTATCAAATATGTATCACATACCTAAAAAGTAGGAGAACTATAAATGCAATTCACATAGAAACAAAAACTCAGCTGCTTTAATATGTGATTTGGATAGGTTGAGTATGAATATTGCTAGTATTAATAAAAATACTTTTGTTTCTTAAGTTCTCTGTGATGTTGTAGCACATTTTCTTCTCTTAAAAATTGATTTATTAATTTCTTTAGTAAATGCAAGCTTCAGCTAAGTTTCACTGACAATGTAATACCATAAACTGTGAAGATAAAAAATCATTATGGAAAAAAATTAAGTGAATATTACAGACATTTTATTCTTTTACTGTGATTTCTGTGACTTCTCACTTCTTGGTCTGCTTAGTACTCAGTTATTCTAAGTGCCCAATACAGGCTTTGGAAACATAAAGTAAATATAAATAATAATATAATAATGGCCAGACTTCGTGAACGAAGATCTGTGGAAGGTCTTTGTACACCTTCCAGCCTGCGCATTGGATTTATTTTAAGTGGGACACAGTGCGCGCAGAACTGAGCCCACCCTTTAATCCTAAGGTTCATCTGCCGGGGCCAAGCGAGCTTGGACAGTGGCAGCGAGGTCCTCAGGACGTAGGTGGATCGCCTTACAGGGCTAACGGGCTCCACCTGCCCGGGGAGTTTCCCCGACCGGGAATCGAACCCGGGCCTCGGCAGTTACAGTGCCGTATCCTTAACCACTAGACATAAAGTACATTCATTAGTTACTGTCAACCTCGGTTGAAAACATCTACAATTTCAGAGTTGGATCCTTAATTGAATATCTGTATTTAATAGCTTTTTTATGCCAGTGTATGAAAGAATCAGACCAACAATACATGAAGAAATAAGTGATGTTTTATTGCCACTCATTTGGAGCTGCACAGCACTCCACTGCACGCATAAGAAGCATTTCAAAACCTGCTTTTCAAAGATTTTTAACCTTTAAAAAATCTGATGTTATGTCAAATTCTGTCACTCCTGAAATTTTCTTTTCTTGCTCTGACAGATCTTACCTGCTTAACCAGAGCACTACTGAATTATAATCAGGGGATCTGGAAGAAGGAACTGCAGAAATACTGTTTTCAAAGAAAAAATGATGCTAGGAACTTTGAAGTTTAATTCAAAAGCTAAGAGTTAGAGCTTTGACTAAACAACGTTACAGACAAACTCATATACAACCAACTAGTGATTAATTTAGAAAATGATAAAATTTGTTATAATGACAGTGTTTAATGTTCAGAAATGGAAATATTTTCTTATGTAAAGGTTGTAAGTTTCAATACCTCTATTTCTTGTTTAGCTCTTTCCATACAAAAAAGTGAGTGTTCTGCTGAATTCCAATAATTTTTCTTCTCTGTCACCTCTCCTTCAGTACAACTCATGTACTTTTCAGTTCTGATGTTATAGTGTTCAAAGACCTCTCCAAAACAGTGTTCTAAGTACTAAGCCATATGTCTTTGCATCGAGGTTCACAAATGAAAGAGTATAAACCAGATAGCAGAACCATATAATCTGTGATAAAATATCTGAAGGTAAAGAACAAGTCTCTGTTCAAAGTTCAGATTAGGGATAAATAATTGAAATATTTATGCTTTCAATGATTGTAGCAGAAGATACATTCACCAAATTACCAAACAGAAGCACACATGAATAGGATTGTCACAGTAAACATTAAAATTGGCATTGAGAAAGTGTCTTACCTGGAGATTTATCTCATATGTACTTCATAAATAATGCACAACCCATGTGTCAAATTTATTTTCACATTCTTGTACTTTTTCAAAGAAAAACACCGTCAAGTACTTCCACAGTAGGAATTAAACCTTTTTAATATTTTGAAACCCAAAATATAATTTCCTTAATCCTTACTTGGCGTCTTTCAGACCCTTGATATCTGAAAAATGTAGCTATCCATGTTTCTTAAATTGAGTTTTTAGAAACTGCTTTTGTTCACAACCACAAATGCCTCAGACTTGTCTAGGCTAAGCCTAATTAATAGCAAGTCTTCTTAGGTATCTCAAATGTGCAGTTGCTTCACCTCTCATATTAAATACATCCACGTCAGAAAAAGTAGTGATGTTTCTCTCTAAGGATGGAAAAATGATGGTCTGGGATGCTGGAGGCAAAGAGGTGGACTGTCAGTGGGACTATGCTAGATGATGAGAAGTATGCAGGGGAACGGGATCAGGGAGGAACAAAGGGAGTATAGAAGGGCTGGTGACATGAAAAATGTGGATGGTCCTTATGTCTGTCTGACTGAACCTTGCACCTGATCAAGGCAGTCTGTCCTATCTTCTCATTAACTGTTTTCTTAGCTGTCATTCTGCACAATCCCACCCTCTGTGCGAGTGCATGTGTTCTTTGGCTAGCAAGCACCACTCTGGACCAGGCAGGGATTATGAGATTCATGGGGTGGGAAAGAGGGCCTGGGATCTCAGCAGTGGGATTGGAAAACTGTGTGTGTGCCCACACCAGTGACCTTCTCTCTCAGCTGACAGGGGACTTGGCTGCCTGTGCTTGTGCTCTAATCAAGTCCTGTACGTAGGAGCTGGGGAAAGTAGCCCCTCTGCTGTGGCATTCTGTGTCACTAACCATGTCAGAGTCCCCTGGGTGTGTGTCTCTGGGTCCTGAGCTCAGCCCTGCTCCTCGTCAACCCTGCAAAGGGGAAAGAGGCAGCTCTATGCTTCAGCTTGGGTCCCTGGGCACCAGGCTGTGCTCCAGCACCTGGGCAGGAGGGTTCTGGGCTGAGGCTGCCAGAGGGGATAACTCCTAATGTCACATAGCAGAAACTATTCTGTCTTCTTAGACTTAATGGTCTCTCAAATCCCTAAATTTTCCCATACAGATGAGATATGAGGACAGGGAAATTCCCTGGGCAGTTAGGCATTAAAATGTCACACATAAATCAATATTTGATAGAATCTCTTTTCTTTGTATTCTGAAAAAAAAGTGTTAATTTTCAGTTTGATCCTCTTTTGTATAAATTAAAATTTTCTTCAAACTCAAGAGGCTATTCTTACATGTTCTTGGCTCTTTTCCTACAGTATGCCAATCTTTGAAAAAATAACAGCATTTGTACAAAGAAGGTTTACGTAAAACTTTTCTTTATTTGAATTGAAACTATTAAAGATAACATTATAGGGATTAAGTTTTATGTGATGATACATTTCTCATAATGCAAGAAATTGAACTAAATTACAAAAAGCAACTAAATTTTTGCTGTTTACCTAAGAGTGAAGGAAAGTTTCATGTAGGCTATTTACTCCTTTTCAACCTTTAAACATTCAAACGTCATCCATCATAATTTATTTCATGTATTTTTCTAATTAAAATGAACTCTCTATGTTCATATGAAATTCAAGTTAATTCAAAAAGGAAAACATGCCTTTTATTGATATTATGCTTCCATTAAAATTACAGATTCTGACAATGATTCACACATTCTCTTACATTCACATGTTATTTTGGGAATCTTGGATGCTGTTATCTTTAGGAAGATAGCACTACACTGTGTGCAACATCCATGTGTAGAGTTTTTAGCTCAGTTCAGTGCAGATCAGCTCTGTGTTTCCTCCTGACATGCCACCTCTTTTATATAAAGAAAAGTAGTAGAAAAAATCAACGTGAAAATAAAAGAATATTAAAGAAAAGAACAAGTTTTGTATTTACAATAAAGAGAGAGAGTCAAGACAAAAATTATTATTTTCAGGTATTAAATAGGTGACAGACATGACTTTGGCAACAAACTCTGCATAACCTTGAAAGTAGACATCAATAGAAAATGCTAAAAATATACAAAAGACCTATAGAGCAAAACCTCTTATGAGTTTTTAGGATGTGGTACAAAATGAGCAAAGCTTAGAGACAAGAGGTGAAGACTGACAGCTGAACCAAGAGTTTTTCAGAAGAATAGCTGTTTTTCTCTAAGGGTTAAAACAGGTTCTTAGCTCTGAAGGCTTTTTCAAAAACATTATGTTCATAGGTAAAGCCTCTGAAATTCTTGTCTAGAGCATCAAATGAAGCTGAACTCTGTGTGTACGTGTGTGTGTGTGTGTTTGTGTGGAAAAAAGAGGAAAAGAAAGAGAAACAAACAGTTTATGCTACATATCAAGACAAAATGTGAAATGTTAATACAATAGACTATTGAAAGGAAAATGATACATTACTGTGTATCAGTAATGGGAAACATATTACTTTTAGAAGAGTGGAAGAATTTGAGGTTTCGTCAGATTTGTACCTTGTTTAGATTTGGAGCTGAAATCACATTTCAGTTTCTATAAGCCACCTGTTTTAACATCTAAATTAATTTCAACTTTTAACTGCAAAGATTATTGCCATTCTTTTAGAAAAATAGCATATTTTTATTGATTTTAATCTAGGTCTTTCTGAGGTTGGTTTCTGTTTATTGAAGACCATCCTTAAAATGCTTTTGCAACCTACATGTTGGAAGAATATATGTTTAAATTCATAGGAACACTGTGTTCAATAATAATAAATTACATAGTATCATTAACATTGAATTATTCTTAAGCAGTAATTTCATTAGATTTTGTTATGAGTTAGCATAAAATGAACATAAAGAAAGAACAGACTGAGTTTTCAATGAAAAACACTGAGGTTCTCTATATGTGTATTAGGATTGTTCTAGGAATATATTATGCACATCATAATATTATAGAGATTCGTACAGTATCATATTCATAATGAAAGCTGAATCAGAGGAGACAAATTTTATATATATATGCTGCATTTCTTTAACAAAGTTGTGAACTGAGGGTTTAACTGCATGACTTGAAGATCTATTTACTATTTAGTTATTATTCAAGGAGGAAAAGTATTAGAAGAGCATCCCTTATCTCTCACAAACTCGTGAAAAATGTTAAGAGAATAGCAAGATTGCAAATTCAAGAACAATAGAAAAACAAATTTAAGTGTTTAAGCTACTTCTTGAAATCTTATGGATGTTGCATTATTCACATTAATTTTCTTATTAAGACAATGATCAGCTTGAAAACACAGATTGCTGAAGGCCTCCAGCAAAGTTAGTTGAGGGACTTGTTAGTCTTAGATTTGTTAGATTTTTATGTCTTAACTTCAAGCGACAGTGCACTGGAGGAGCAAGATTGATAAAATAAATACATAATTATACTATGTAAAATGGGTCAGTATGCAGTATGCTGACATAGAAATAGATCAAATTAAGAGCGTGCATGTTTTTCAGAGGAGAGAATAAAAGAGCTGAAAGCATGAGAGGAAAAATATAGCTTTTTTCTGGAGGTTTTACAGGCAACCTAATTGTATATGGAAGCTTGTGAAACTAAAAGGATACACACAAATTACATTTTAATACTACTTAAGCCCTTATTTTTTGCCTCTTGGTTTATTATTTAAATATTTTGAAAATAAGCACCAAAATCCCATAAAAAACAGTTGAAGGGACTTCTAAAAAATCTATCCAGATAGTTTTAGAACTACAACTTGAAAATTATCCAAATAACTTAAAAAAATATATATTTGAGGGAAAAAAAAACCCAAAAAATCAGAGAAAATGTCTTCTTTCATTTCTAACGTTTGTTAACATGATTCACCGTTGTTAAGAAAAACATGGGCCTTTAACACAAATTCTTCATCCAAGAAAAGTACAGGAATTACTACGGTTTCATTTGATGTACAAATGAAATGACGGTTGCAGGTTCAAACATATCTGAAGAAATAAACTGCAAAGAAATTTGAGCTGTAGGGGTATCTTTTGTCCAGATTTCAGTTCACACTTTAGTGTTGATTGTTTCTTAAACTCAAAGACATTAATTTCTGTGGTGAAGCTTGTTAAATTTCTATAAGAATGTAACTATTGCAAGGAATAATATAAACAGCTCCAGTAGTGCTCATCAGCCTTTTTGAAGATTTCATTAGCATTTTAGAAGATGTTTATCTTACCTTTATCTCTGTATCTTACTGCCATACCGCTGCACTTTTCTAGTCCAGATGAGTAAGAAGACTGATTGGTTTCCAAAGTAGTTTTTACAGAGCAACAGCAGTGAAGCCTGTGAACTCTAACTCGGGGGTCTGACAATGAAGATGGCACAAATTTCTATTTCCTTTATGCACCTATGTCATTCATGTTTTAAAACCACCTGTCCTAAAAGAACAAACATGACTTTATGAAAACAAACATTAAATTCTTAAACCTCATGTCTTCACAGACTTCTTGCACTTTTCAGACAACTGTCTGAAATCATCTTAATTGCTTACTCTGGGAAGTTCTATGATGGTCCTACAATATCATTGTTATTCCAAGTGAATAACTTCCATGATCTTTTATGTGTTCAAGTAAGAACTAGAGCAGTGTGAATCTGAAGAGCTTGCTTATCTCTCCTCATACTCACTTATGATATATCATGAAAACTTCAGGATATAGTTAGAATTTAGTTTAGGTTACTTTATTAATTTTCAATTTCCCATAATCTTATTGGGACCACTGCTGGCAAAATTAGTTGTAAAAGTGATTTTTTTTTTCCCTCTAATGTAACTCATACAGTCTTATTTTGGTTTATTTTCATTTTTCTTACTTCTGAGGACTTCTAAGAACAAGCTTTGGCCCTTTCACAGTCATTATTTTGAAGAAGTTGATAAAAAATGCTTTTGGTGATTTGGAAACCTGAAGAATTTCTTGCTTGCAGGGAGAAGCAGCAAAAACTTCTCTGAATCTTTAGAACTTGCTTGCTTTGAAGTTAAAGGCCGCAGTAAATCTTAATTACAATAGCCAGGACTTCAGGTTTCTGCTATATCAAGAATGTCCTGATCAGTGAGCTGGGCAGCTCCAAAGACATTTGTCTCTTACAAAGCTATTACTAACTTGTTGGAAATTTAGAGTTACTGCTAAGTCAATCACACTAAGTTGCCTATAGGTCACAGCTGACTTAATTTTGTTTTTCACACAGAACACACTACATGATCAACACCCCACACTTCTTTCACTGAAGGACCAAAGCACACCTGTAAAATACAGCTTGAGCTCTTGTAACACTTCCCCTATCAAGCTTTCCTTTAGATCTTCAGAAAACTCTCAGGGGTTGCAAGAACAACATGTCCAGACTTCATCTTATAATGGGGCAAATGCCAGAGGTGTGTGGAGTGCCCAGATTATACCACAGGTGGTGTTCTTATGAAGCTATTAGGAGTATCAGGGAGTTGCCCTCTGGTAAAAGTGGGAATGCAGTACACACTGGGAAAAAGAGAATACAACTGGGCAAGGGCACAGATACTTTAAAAATTCTGAAGGGGTTGGGGGGGGAGGGAGGAAGGAATTTTGTGAAATGGTTCAGAAATACTTAAGCTTTGATGATCAGAGCACATGCTCAGGCAGCGGCTCCTTGACAAACAGCGATAAGCACAAAACCTCTTATTTACTTTGTACCGAAGCTACTCATTTAAGATGCTTACCTGTCAGTGTACAACGTGCAAGAAAGCAGAACAGAAAAGACTTCCAAGCAGGAATATTTTATGTTCAATTTTCTGTCAGGAACATTCTGTAGTACATTTCTTTTCTTGCCTTTAGCCTAGCGACAGCATCCTGTACTACCAGGGGGGTCCAGAAAATTTACTTTGATTAACGCAGAATCAAGGGAAAAACCAGAAACAAATGTGCATTTCTTTCATTTGATAAGATTAAAACAAAATCAGGTCTACTTGTTCACTTTCAGCATCACATTTTCAAGATTGTTTTAATTTCAATGCCTTAAACTGGGCAAAGCACTTAATAAAAACAAACAAAACAAAGTAAAACAGAAACCACAAAACAAACAAAAAGCAACAACAACAAAGAACAACCAAAGAAAACCAACAAAAGGCCCATTTTACTACTTTGAGGTAAAAAAGAAGAGGAAAAATTTATTACATAACTTCATGAAGAACAGATGTAATCAGTGAAAAGTCCTACTGATTAAAAATGATGTTGCACTCAGTTTTCATGTAGTATGACTAATACTGGGCATATCTAAGTGCCTATATATGTGTGTATATATATTTATAAAATAAAAGAAGAGAAGATAAGAGAAATATTGCAATAGGGATGAAGAAGAGATGTGGTGAGAAAGAAAAGGTCTTTGGAAACATATATTTACCTCTATATTGAAAAAAACCTATTAAAATACTTTTTCATGCCTTAAGTGTCAGTTACCAGAGAAAAGACAATTAAAATTGAGAGAGAAAACAGCAGTTTTAATAGACACCTGGTGAAGAGGTTTGATCTCCCAGAATAAGTTAAATACCTAACATTTTTCACAGCAACACCTTTAAGTGACTCTAGAAACTCAGGATGACTCACCATCTCCTTGGTAACAGCTTAAACAATTTCCAATCTGTTTATCTAAAGTATAACTCATAGATGACCAGAAGTATAGACCTAAATTAACAATTTATTCCTATCTGCAAACTTGAAGGTCAACGAAAAAAAAATATATATTTTTCTGTCTCATGTAATTTGATAACAGCTTATCAGTGGGGCTGTGTGGAAGTTTTAAAACCAAGTCCAAAGGAGAGAGGAGAGGTGAACCTATGCTCTTACAGTGAGTGCAAAATCTGCTCAGAACTGTTGAAGAAATAAGTATAAAAGAAATGGCACTCTGAAGCAGCAACCATCTCATTTCCATTAGTGGGAAAACAAAATCAAAGTCACATCCTTGTTCTGAACCCTCAAAAACATATGTTTGACATATCTCAACATTTTCAGGGGTCATTTTTGAAAGAATATTTTAATAATGAGTTTTAATTTTGTATCTATGTTATCACAACTGCCAATGGTAAAATATTACAATACGACCCCAAATACTGTGATAATAAATTTCCAGCAAAGAAATAAATATATTTTCCTAATGAAAAATTGAAGTAAAAAGAAATCTGTTCAAATAATATAACTTAGACATAATGACAATAAAAACTAGAAAATATTGCCATTCAATTCTTACGTCTAGTATTAAAATAGCCGACTAAGCTACTGGGTGTCATTTACCTGATTTTTAAAGTATTACATTAAGTGTATAATTTTCCCTGCAAATTATAGTTTAAATGACAACTGGAATTGCAGGTCATTTTTCCAAGTGTTATAAAGTGTTACATGTAATTGTAACACCTTCTTCTGAAGTAATAAGGGTACTTTAAAAGTTATTCTTTGATTTCAGAAAGAGCTTTAGAATTCATGAAGTTAATGTCAAATCTGTTTCCAGTATGAGTTATCACAAGAGTGTTAAATAACACAAGATGCTTTCACTTTCTCAAAACTTGAAGCTGTTTTGCTTTTTCTGAATTACATATTTGGTGATCCTCGGTAGAGCTTGACTTCCAATACTTAGGGCGTTTATTTGTCATCAGGAGGCTGAGGGTCAAGACCTTTTTCCAACTAATATACATTTATTTAGGCAAAGTCAATCAACTCTTGAAGGAACAATACCTTACCAGAAATAGCAAATACAGTGGTAGTGACATGGACATGGAAGGAAGGATGCTAAAACAAGAAACTTGGTAATTTTTTCTCATCCCGAAATCTTGTAGAAATTATTTACACAATTTTCAATTACACAAAAATCTTCAGATTTTTTTTCCTTGCTTTTTCTGTTAACCCAAATTCTACCTCTGGGCTTAAAAAATACAATAAGGTATGTTTTAATTTCCACTGTATCACGTAGTATTATCCTTTGGAAAAAAACCAACACAACAGTTCCTACGATGCAGGAAGTAACATTTTTCACTACAGCCTCTACAGAAATGAGATAATGTCTCTGCAAATTTAAAACTGTCTTTCTAGACTGGAACTATGGTACTTTGATGTTTCCCTTCTTTTCAGAAATGCTGTCTGGATAGGCTTTAAGGATTCATGTTTAGGATTTACAAATATTTGGTTCTTCTTTAGGCTGGTATTAATCTGCTGCAGGTCATTCAACTGCTGTAATTTTTCAAATCTCAGAAATGTTCCTACCTCCATGGTGTGAAGTGATTATTCTAACACATCCTGGAAATATCTTTAAACTTAAAACGGACAGACACAGTGTACACAGCCAGTTTTATACATCTCAATCACAATAACTGTGTATAACTTATGTATAGAAAATCTGTCCTTAGCTCTGCCAGAAATCAGAAAATAATGATTTTATTCTGGCCAAGGATTATAAGACAAGGTAACATACATAACTTTTTTGTCACAGCATTTTCAATCCAATACTTATGTCTTAAGAACTTGTTCTTTTTTAGTTGTCTTCTTCTGATTGCTGAAACTGCTTTAAGTTGTAGAGCATTCCTGAGTGTCTTTTGAAAGTATGAAAAAGAATTTAAATAATAAGAGCTATAATAAGTAGTTAATTTTGGTGGAAAAATGCTCATTTTTTATTTTTTTTTTTTTTTGTTTTGTTTTAGTTTTGGAAAAAAAAAAATTTCTTTCAAGGTTTTACTGAGACAGACCTTGAGGTGTGTAGCATCCAGCTGTGCTATACACATACAGAATACTTTTACTCAAAGCTCTGTGCAGGTTTAAAGCACAAGGAGATCCATAAATTTTAGTAAAGTCTTAGTTTTTTTCACATTTTATATAGGAAACACAACAAATATTCAACAAAAAGATACAAAGGAGAGTAAGGAAAACTGAGACAATAGTGGTTAATAGAATAGATTGAGGCTAAGGAAAAATTAATGGAAAACTTTGTAAGAGAAATATGAATTACCTTTATAGATTACTATCTAAGCCATGGCACATAGCACAAAAATATTGGTTTGAAAATGTATTTGTTACAAAGTGTTGTGAGAGACTGGAAAAAAATATTTCTAGCTCAGAACTAAGGTGTGAAACACATCTAAGGTGTGTGAGGAAGGGACAAAGAAAGTTCTGCAAAGGTGGAACAGTGGTCTGCTTCTCACCACAACCCCTATTGCTGCTGGGACAGCCCCCGAGTGGCCACCTGTAACTCATGGCCATCAGTCACTCATGGCCATCAGTCACTCAGAAGCAATGGCCTACATCCTGCCCCCTAAGCACCAATCTAGCCCCAGAATGAAGAAGAAAACCCCAAAGTCCTTTTAAGTAACTTGAAAAGCAACTCTGGGGCTTTGCAGGGGTGATGACAGTTTGTATTACAGGTGGCCAGTTCAGTTAATTAAGGCAAAGAAGACATGAACAGTGGGCTAGATAGACCTTTCTTCTCATATTTAAAACCTTCTTTGTAGTGAAACTTTAAAACTTAACTATTCTATAGATTATCAGTGCTGACATAGTTATTACAATATGATGCATTTAATTATTTTGTTAGTGTCAGAAGCTGAAAGGTAGCTCTTGCAGTACAGTATTTCCATTATAAGATGTAAATTCCTACCAGCTAATTCTGACAGACTTCTGCCAACAGTGTTTAGAAGTAGGAATACCTCTCCAAACAGTAAGTCAGAAGTCATGAGTTAGTAGCCAATTTTCTTCATTTATTTATACAGACACCCTAAAATAGGATGCCAAAGTTTGGCAATGTTATTACAGTCATCAAATTATGTTTGTTTGCTTTTGAACCTACATTTTAGGAGGTATATGGACAACAATAGGAAAAATTTCTGCATATTAAGAAAGGATTTTAACAGCTCAGTCCATGTTACCATATAGGACCTTCTCTTTGTATAAAATAAAGTCTTAGATTTCCTGGTGTTTCATTTAACTTTCTCTACAGTATATTTTGTTCCTTCTTCATGACTGCAATTCAGGCAATGGATATTTTATAGAGCTCCACTGAATAGTAAAGTATGTATTTGTCAAGTAAGACCAGATTTTCACAGTGTTAGATTACGATAATAGTGATATTTAGAACAGGATGCAAATTGTCGTAATTCAAGCAAAGGCTCAAGTTTCTCTGACAACTATTCCTCACAAGAAATTCTGAAAAACATTTGAAAATGGTCCCTTCTTTGGAGACATCCAGGAATGCTGAAGATCTTTCCTCTTGCCATTTTCTGGCCAAGTCTGGGCTTAAATTTAAATTCATGATGGTCATGTGAATGAATGAGATTTTGAGAGAGATGGCACTGATTCTATAGAGAGAGTAAGAAAACTCCTAAATCATTGACATAGAAGTCATATTTCCTGACATCCTGTTTGGAAGTATAAATTCAGCTCTACCTGAAAGGTAGAAGGCTCAAATTTACCTCTGATCATGATTTTTGCTTTGAGCAGTGGTCTGAAAAGGAAATAATATAAAAAGGAACAAACTCACTTATTTAGGGGTTATCTCATACTATCTATATTAATATTTGGACTATCATTAATTTTTATTCCACACTTCATTATAATGTTTGAGATAATAAAATACCGGTAAAGCATTTTAGAAATATTCATTATATTCAGACTGATTGTGTACAGAGAGTTTTGCCAATGCAATAGAAAAATAGTTAAGAAAGAGAAGAATTAATAGATCACTGTTTGAGTTATGTATGCACTTGCAGAAGTAATGCAAACCCATGTCCCTTTAATAAAGCATTGGGATTCTGATTTAAATAAGCATATACTGGGCTTCTGTGAGCATCACAAGTTACTGACTTAATTCATAAATATATATTTAAATTCTCCTAATTTATATTATAAATTCTGTGTAGGATAATAGTTGCTACAGGAAGATGTGGTCTGTCAAATAATTGTAAAATGGAATTAATGATGTTGAATACTACAGTTGCTGTTTGGGCTATTTTTATCAGAATGTATGTGTGAGTAATTTTTAATTTCAGATCCAGACAGTTGTACAATGAGTTACTGGCAGAATCAGGACGTGAAGTTATGCAGCTTATCCTTTGTGGGAGGAATTTTCAATGGATTTGAGCAAACAGTGCAGCCTCTAACCGCATAAAAGGCATTTTTGGTGGAGGAATACAAGCTTAAGCATCCCTGTATGACATTGGTTGGTTTCAAGATGGTAATTGCTGCAAAGTAGAGTCATGCTAATAAGCGTGAATAGCTGAAGAATCTAAACCAGCATAGGGTATTTTAAAGGGGTAAAGTGCCTTTTCCTAGGGTTTTATTTATTGAACAAGGGAGAAAAAGTAGGAAATTAATTTTTTTGTCATCTTTATACTGGAGAAAGTAAGGAAAAATTATTAATTAACTGTTGGTACAGTAATAGAAAGTTTATAACGGAGGATGGAACTAAAGCCAGACTGATTATGTCCCAGTTTAAACAGAATAATTTCTACAACGACTCTCCAAAATTATTTTCTCCCTGAAAGTCTCCCTCATTTTATAAATAGAAATCATAATTTAGACCAATTAATACTTTCTTATACCAGTGAGTACAGTTGAGCAGAGAGATAACAAGGCCATTGAGGAAATAAATGTCACTGCTAAGCAAAGTACATAACAGTTCTCAATTCCTAGTGCACTGTTCAGACAACTCCAAAACTCCAGCAATAGTTACTACTGCAAAAACATCAATTAATGCTTTTCCATTTAATTCATCCGTTCAAAATATCTTTTTAAAAATGCATTTCTATGGGGGTGGTATAAGTGTCTTCCAGAAGGGCAGCATAGTAGGGTGTAAGCAATCCAGGAGGATGTGCAAAGTCCTGTTTGAGAGCAGGATATCCCCACTCACCAGTACATGCCAGGGGTGGACTGGCTGGTAAGCAGCTTTGCAGAAAATGCCCTGGGAGTCCTGGAGGACACCAAATTAACTGTGAATCAGCAATGTTACCTTGTAGCAAAGAAGACTAAAATTGTCCTAGGAGGAATTAGCAGGACTGTTGCCAGCAGGGTAAAGGTGTGATCCTTCCACTCCATTCAGCACTGATGAGGGCACACCTGGAGTAGCATGCCCAGTTTTGAGATAGTCAGAGCAAGAGAGGTGTGGGCATACAAATCAACTCCTCAGAAACAGTCTAGGCAGGATGCACATCCTCACCACTTATTTGTGGGTGAGAAGGATGTAGGGAATCTTTTGGGTAGAAATGTCTGTGAACTGGCTGCTAACAGGTTAGGGAAAGTCTTAGAATTGCAGTTCACATAACAAGATGCAGCTGCAAGATGGTTTTGAGGAAGTTCTGTAGCTGAAGGCCAGCAGCATAACAAGAACTAGATAAACAAGATGTTGTGGCCAGGTGTGAGGGAAGAAAATTTTAAAATAAAGATATGTTATCTACCCAACAAGAACGAAGTGTTAAGCGTGTGAATGGTGTGTAGCCAATCAAGCATTAAATAATTGTGTTCATAACTGTATATAAGACCAGACAAATGATAAAAGTGGGAGCTTCCTTAACATCATGTTGGTGTGTGTGTGTGAAGTCTCCCAGGTGGTCCTCGCATGTGAAACTACAGAAGGATGCTGGGACAGCAGGTAATTTTTTATATTTTCAAAAATTCTGTGATACAAAATTTTATATAAACCCAAGGGAGAAATACAGCAAGGTCATGCTGACACTCCTACCAGCAGGTTTACTACTGCTGAAACCAGCACTTTTCAGAAACATTTCATGGAAGAATCTTGCTATAATGGTCTCCCTTTTTCCAGATTCAGGTCTCCATTTAACTGTGGAGAGTTCTGTTCTTAGCTGGTATCACATTTGTTCTAGCAACTTAGGTCCTAGGTCAGCTTCAAACTCCTGCATATATACAAATTTCACCCCAAATACTCTTTAAATTAAATTGGTAATTATTGTTTAATTTTCTCTACTCTTTTACCAGATATTTCATGACAGAAATTCATTGACTGTCTTGATAAATTTATGTAAGGTAACCTGTAGTATCCTATTCCACATAATGGTTTTCAGGAAGGACTGGCCTTGCCAAGAGTGTAGTTATTTATTTTTCTATCAAGATATATGTTTGTCCATTTAATCTGGATGCAGATTTTATCACAATAACTAAAGGAACAACATCTAAAATAAGCTGTTGACATTGCTCTAAATCTGATATTCTCTTATAGCTACTTCCCTGCACATGTAGTCTTTTTAAATGGAAAAAGGTCAGTGAAAGAAGATACGGATGTGAATATGTTTTCAGTGTATACATCTGTGCAACTAACTATAATCTTGAAAATGGTTTAAATCAATCTGAAGTATGAGAACGAGTGTGTGCCAAATTCTGAAAGTGAATTTTGAAAGTGAATTTAGCTTGGTGAAAGACACAAAAAGAATGAAGAAGGTCATAATAAAGAAATCCAATTCTAGCTCTGACCAAGGTATGTGTTGTAGAGATTTAATGTAGCCCTTTATAAAAGCCACATAATTTAAAGAAACAGGACTGCCACATAATTTAAAGAAAGAGGACTGCCACAAGAGGAAAAGATTGTTTTATTGCATGTCAGCTCATTTTTTAAGAGAATGCCTCATTAGAAAAATCACTAAAATTAAAATTTTGTATTCCTGATCCCTGTATTAATGTTCATATCTATCAAATGACACAAACCACTTTTATTATTTTTCATTCTTCCTCTTGCTTCAGAGCACAGTTGCATATGAATAAACTGTTTTGTAATCTACCATGGTCATTGAAAACACAAGTTCTAGATAATGAGTTTAATATACTATACAGGAAGCTTCCTGCATTCAGAGAAAGTTGGAACTTTATATACCTCTTTTAGAGGGTACTTTTCAGGTTTCTGGTCACATAGGAAGGACATCTCCTTAGGTTAAGAGACTTTCTATTTTTCCACTTGTGTTCTGTGGACTAACACAGAAGTAAATCTGGCATGCAAACAAATAGGAAAGAAGAGCAGGAAATCGTCTGATGTTATTATCCCTCTGTGTACAAAGCCCACTGTGAAAACCACACATCACTTAAAATTCATTGCTCACAGAGCGCCTTAGAGAGATTTGATCCTGGCCTTATAAAAGCTGCCCTCACAGCTTTGTGTGCCTCATTCCTAAGATATTCATATAAGGAATGTGAGAGAAAGGGATAGTGTCACACTAAACCCAGCTTTTCTGGGTTAGATGAGAGTGACTTCCTCATCACCATATCACACAGGTGATTTTCTTAATGTAATCCATAAGAAGTATTTATACTTTCAGATGAATGTTTGAACTGCTGCATCGCTGAAACCTTGGCTTTGCCTGTCAATTATTGCTTAGCATTATAAGGCAGATATTTCTTCCTGGACATGCAATTTCTGGAGCTGCAGCATATTTTTCCATCACTGAGCACCACATATAATAATTTACACAGAACTAAAATCACTAGTAATTACTACCAAACACATGTACCCATCTCAAGATCCCTTATTATAGTATAAAAGACTACAAAGCAGTGGAGTAGTAGCCGGATCACCATCCTTTGCATAAAATGTACATGATTTCTGAGCTGAGTTGTTTCCAAATTCATGTATATTTTGACCCTGAACTGTAGAGTCATTAGCAATGAAAATCTTAAAAGCACAAGTCAGAACGTCCTAACAATGAGCACATTTTTTATTGGAAGCAACACTATGAGAAGACTAAGCTGTATGTCTCTCTGATCCCTGCTGTTTTATGATTTTTAGAGCTTTACTAATGCATAAAAATTTCAGACAATTGCTTTAATTGTGTGACTAGTAACCACTGAGCAGTTCTTTTTGATAAAACCTCCTCATTGCATTCTAGTCAGTATTTAACAAAAGCAAAGATCAAAGCTAATGGCTGCATAGTCACATATCTCTTTGTTTTAAAGTGATTTTCCCTGAATACAAACAACCTTTAATTTTCACCTCTAGATAAAATTTAAAATCTCTCTCTTAAACCTTTCCAAGTGCAGTATTTTTCTGGTTTACAAAACTAATCAGTATAGTAATCCTCTGTATTTATGTAGCATCCTTAATCTCAGTGTCTCCAAGTGTTTAAAGAATATTTCTTAGATTTTATAAAACACTTGTAAAGGAGGTGATTCCTGGGTCAAATCTGCCTCTGTAGCTATGCAGCTCCTGGGAGCTCATTCATCTTCACAGGCTGTGAAATCACAGAAGCTGCCCTGTAATTGGAAAGGCTGTGTCTAACTCACAGAAACAGAGGCCACTTCTAGGCAACCTCTGTACTTGATAACAACTAAGAAAAGTAATAAAAAAACCCCAAACCACAAAGAAGTGCAGCATTTTACATTCTCCAGATTCTTAGAGATAGACCAAGTCTCCCTGTATTCCTGTTGAAAATTTTAAAAGCATCGAGTAAAATATTCAGTTCTAAGAAATTCCTTGTGTAACTTGCACTTGAGCTACTTTCCCCCCCTTAAACTTACTGAAATACGCTTAACACAAACAGCATATGATGTGATTTTTGTACAAGGAAAACAGAAAAAAGAATGTCAGGGCCTCCTTTTTATTTCATGTGAGCTTTTTTATCAACCTTCTAGTTGTCCTTTTTTTTTTTTTCTGTTCATGTAGTATTGATTTTTCATTTCTTATTGGTTTGTTCAACAAGTGGGTCCAGAATGTGCAAAAAATATCTGAACATGTAATTATTTTTCTTATGTATGAAATCAGATTTATACATGAATCTTTGCAAGACCAGGCATTAATGTTACAAGAACGATAAGGAGAATGAAAAGTAAATGTTTTGGAAAATTTAAAGTCATCAAGTGAACAGATGAGATGAAAATACTTTACTGTTATTGCCAGGAAAAGTACTCCCTCTGTAATATTGAGCAGTTTCATTCTTATATATGTGTCCAGACCGGTAAAGGACCTAAGCTGTGCACTGTCAGTATATATCCTTGTTCTTCTTTAGTCCCTACAGGTTGTGTTAATATCATGTGCATAAGATGGGTGCAAAACATTTAGAGAAAAGACCTATGCAGTTTGATGATGACTCATGAAAAGGAATTAAAGGAAGTGTTTTACTGTATTCTGTAATATATTCTCTATTACATATTACGTATTTTACATATACAGTATTTCTTGTCATGCATCACATATTATATGGGCATATTATGGAAAGATAGGATCATAAAATTATAGAATCATTTCAGCTGAAAAAGACTTTCAAGATCAAGTCCAACCGTAAACCTAGTCCTGCCAAGTCCACCACTAAACCACATCTACTCATATACTTCTATGGGCAACCTGTTCCAATGCCTGACAACTCTTTTAAGGAAGAAATTTTTCCTAAAATCCAATCTAAATCTCCACCGAGTCCATTTCCTCTTGTTACCTGGGAGAAGAGACTGACTCCCACTGGATACAACCTCCTTTCAGCCTCCTTTTCTCCAGGCTAAAGACTTCCAGCTCCCTGAGCTGCTTCTCATAAGTCAGAATGCCATTGGACTTTTTGGCCACCTAGGCACCCTACTGTCTCATGTTCAGCCTGCTGTCAATCAGCATCCCCAGGGTCTTTTCTGCTGGGCATCTTTCCAGCCAGTCTGCCCCAAGTCTATCAAAATATCTTGATTTCTCAAACCTGATGCTTCCTTCAGCCCTGTGGAAATTAGAAAAACAGGTCATACATAATTCCAGAAGCAACTTTCCAGTCCACCAAAGCATATTCACTCACAGAGCAGTTGGAAAGCATTTCTTCTGGCAATGCAGACAAAAGACTCAGAGAAGTGAATGTCAAGTGCCAATGAACAAAAGTAAAAGCAGCAGCTACAGCAGCCCAGAGCAGTGATACTGCTTCTGGATGAGCTCCAAGTGCCTTGTTGAATGGAGCATCAGCAATGTTTTTCAAAGCAGACTTGCCTTCATGCTGTGGGGAATGTTTTACATTTAAGTTCCTTGAAATTTAGAGCCATTAACTTTTCAGAAGTTTTAATACTTTCTCTACCTGCTTTGTTAATTATCAGGGTTTTGTTCTTCCTCACACACCCACATAAACCTTCTCCGTGATCCTGCAATGAATTCATCATGTTGACATTTTGACAGTTCACTTATTTCCAAGTAGTAGACTACTATGTCATAAACATTGTGTTTTGATTTTGCTGAAGAATAAAGAATAAGGTTAAAGTGGAAAGAGAAAGAACATTTTTATTCAGAAGCAAATGTCAACAACAGTGACTGAGGGAAAAATAAAACATTTCTGGCACAGAAAATTATTCATAGAATCACAATCTTTTATCTTCCTAACTTTGTATGTATCTTTCCTCAGACACAGATGTACAAACATAAGAGTTTGCATAAATAAATTAGTGAAATTCCTTTATCACCATGTTTCATTATTCTTGCCATTTCAAGAAGTGCTTATTTTATAAAAAAATACTGTCAGATTTTTTCATATATTTGACCATTTAGTATAAATTCAAAACCAAAGCAAAAACCAGTATTCCTTTAACTTCACATCATGACATAGTCTCCAGTTTGTTTCTGTGACTATGATGAACATCATAGGCCTTCATCCTTACAGGTCTAATAAATTTGTTAATATTCAGAGCTATTTTGCAGATCACGAAAAAAACCCACAAGTTCATATTTACTGCACAAAAAGTTTATGAAAATTGTTGACACAATGTTTAACGCTAAAAAGTTAGATTAGGTTACATTTTAAGAGAAAGCTACCTTACCTCCTTGTTTATTTCATAGACTCACAGAATGGTTGGGGCTGGGAGGGATCTGAAAGACCATGTAGTGCCAAACCCTCCTGCCCTGGGCAGGGACACTTTCCACCAGAACAGTTTGCTCAGAGCCCCAGTCAACCTGGTCTTGAACATTACAGGGATGGAGCAAGCACAGCCTCTCTGGGCAACCTATTGCAGTGCCTCACCACACTCACAGTAAAGAATTTCTTCCCAACAGCTAATCTATACCTACCTTCTCTCAGTTTGAAGCCATTCCCTTTGTCCTGTTGTGACATGCCCTTGTCAAAAGTCCCTCTCCAGCTCTCCTGTGGTGAGCAGCGATAGGATCTGAGGGAATGGCCTGAAACTGTGCCAGGGGAGGCTTTGGATGTTAGGATAAGACTCTTCACCCAGATGGTGGTTGGGCACTGAATAGACTCCCCAGGGAAGAGGTCACAGCANGAGGGATCTGAAAGACCATGTAGTGCCAAACCCTCCTGCCCTGGGCAGGGACACTTTCCACCAGAACAGTTTGCTCAGAGCCCCAGTCAACCTGGTCTTGAACATTACAGGGATGGAGCAAGCACAGCCTCTCTGGGCAACCTATTGCAGTGCCTCACCACACTCACAGTAAAGAATTTCTTCCCAACAGCTAATCTATACCTACCTTCTCTCAGTTTGAAGCCATTCCCTTTGTCCTGTTGTGACATGCCCTTGTCAAAAGTCCCTCTCCAGCTCTCCTGTGGTGAGCAGTGATAGGATCTGAGGGAATGGCCTGAAACTGTGCCAGGGGAGGCTTTGGATGTTAGGATAAGACTCTTCACCCAGATGGTGGTTGGGCACTGAATAGACTCCCCAGGGAAGAGGTCACAGCACCAAGCCTGACAGAGTTCAAGAAGCATTTGCATAATGCTCTGAGGCTTGTGGTGTGATTCTTTGTGGGGTTCTGTGCAGGACCAGGAGTTGGACTTAGATGATCCTTGTGGGTCCCTTGCAGTTCAGGGTATTCTATGATTCTATAATTCCTGGACTTTGAATCAGTTTCCCAGAAAGTTGGTGTATAGAAGTGAGTTCAGTGTAAACTCTAATTTTAAATAAAGATCTATGAATGTCTTGAATTTTCAACCATGTTAAAAAAAAAAAAAATATATTCCCAGAGTCATTCTAGTAGTTAAAATTACTGGTATAACAATTTTATTATATAAACAAGGATCCATACAAAATTTAAGTGCTCTTTTCCATTAGACATAAAATGGAAGTTGTTCTCCCACTTCAAAACTTTCCTCTGCTTATTTTCAAAGGGATCTCTTTTCTGTGTCTAACCAACACTTTTATTTCTGTGGTAGACTGTTTATACAAGATTTGCTGCTTCCGAACACATGTTTATGATAAACCAGGAAATATTCAGAACTAGAAGTGTGATTCTGACTGAAGTCTAAATACTGAAAAGACAGCTATAGAAGGCTTTCACAGACCTAAAAATCTGAGATATTTGGAAAAGCTTTATCCTCCCGTAGCTTTAAATCCACACCAGTTCTTGCATTCAAAGTACCCCATTCTGGGTATTTTAATCATAGGCAAGAAATCCTGCTATCCAAGGGAGCTCAATTGTATTATAAAATGTATTTCATGTTGACTGACAAGGTCTACTTTATATTTGAGACATCTGACTTGTTCCATTTAAATCAAGTGTTCAATTTGGTTTGTTTGTGACAAGTAATTTTTAACTTTGAAATGATATGACAATGTTTTGTTGTAATTTTTTTTTCCCCCTAACCAGTAGTGTTTTTAGACTCCTAATCTTTGGATTTATGTTTATTAAACATTACCAAAATATAAAACACTAATGTCATGGTAACTGCAATGCTTAGCTGATGTGAAAAACAAGTTGAATTTTTCTGGTTTTCTAATCTGTACTTCAGGAAAATGTTATTTTTTCAGAGTGTCAGATTAAATTGGCAGAACTTAGTAGAATTTTAATCTATGTAAATCTGAGTAGATTGCTTACACTTACCATTCAAAAAATTATATTTTGGAAGAACTCAATCCATTTAAAGATTAGGTTCTTAACGTTCTATTTCAGTATTCACATTAACAAAAAATTTGTCCCCAGTTGAGAATGTAGCAAATGCCATCAAAATGTGCAAAACTACCTGTATGAGAATGATCCAGATCCTTACCAAGAAGAGATATTATGTTTTCAACAACCCATTTCCCAAAGTAATGACAAAACTCCAAAGTCTTGTGAATCTCAGTTTTAATAATTAAAAAAAAAAGGAACAGAAAAAACGATAAAAAAAAAAAAAAAGGACACAGCAACAGCCACAGAAAACCCAAAACCCTGATCCAATAAACCTTAATTTAAAAGTGGTTTTCAGGGTATAATCAGCAGCATGACTCCAGTGAAGCACATGTGTGTCATATTTGAAGGAGTAGGAGTAAGAGTTCATAGGAGCTTTCTTAGATTAGAACAGTTTAACCTGATTATCGGACTGGCATGTGCCTTTACAAAAATACATGTAGACTTCACAGTGAACTCAACACAGCTAGAATACTATAATCAAAATATTTTTAATTTCTTGAGTCAACTTGGGTTTCATTTTTCACCTTTCAAATGAATCCCAGAATGTCTCTACCTTGTAGCCCTTTAAAAACAAAACAAAGTAAACAGAAACAAACCAACCAAACATAAAGCCCCCCTTCTATTCTCCAAGTTACTCTTTCTCAGCTCAGCTTCTGTTGTATGGTGGAGTACAGGCCAATGTAACTCATTCTCAAAAGTTTCTTTGGAATTAATTAAAACTTAAGTTAGCATAGCTTATTTTATATAGCTTCATACTCTACAGTGAAAATGTTCTATAAATTTAAAAATAGAACATTGGGTGAAACATCATAACTTCTGTCATGTCCTGCTGATAATTATCAGTCCTCTAAGAAAGGCAAAACAAGCTAGGAATACATGTTGAATGTTTGACTTAGATTTCTATACAGTGGGGTTTTGAGTGAAAAGTTAAGTGTCTTAGAAAAAAATAAAAGATTTTTTAGAAACCTGACTCACTGACATTAAGAGTTCAATCAATGGCTTTGGAATAGTGAACACTATTTTGATGTGTCCCTCTACAGTAGCATTCACAGGTTTTGATCCATGAAAGGTACTCAGTGCAATGTCAATAATCCCACAAAATAACAATTACTTTCCCTTTCAAATTATTTAAGGAAGAATATATTTTTCCCCAGAAACTCCAGTTGTTAATAGGTTTAATGGTTTAATAGTTTCATGAAAAAATACAAATTCTCTAAGTATCATCAACATAAAATTGATGTGCCTGGAAGTTTTATGGCATTTCACATCAAACTCTTTTACTAAATAAAGATACCTATCATAGTTTAACACCTATGTACAAAAGAGAAAAATACATTTTTACAGTCAAACTGTATCAGTACAGAGCAGCTTATAGGAAAAGTTAGGTTTAAAATCATATGAAAAAAGTTATTTGAAGTGTCTACCTATCACCATTAAAAATTGTTGCTGTCCTTATATGTCAGTTACATTTTGATAAAGACTCCTTTTTAAGATATTACAGAATATCCCAATAATGCTTTTTTCATTATCCAAAAACCCCTGTTAATTCAAGAATCGAAATCACTGAGAAACATGGTGTAATGCAGTTACTTGTCTTTATTAAGCTTGGTGTGTATACAAACACTTACCTCAAGCAAATGAAGTAACTGTTCTTAGAGGAACATAGGAGCAGTTATAGTGCCATGTGAAGGAATTGTCCATGTAACTCAAGAATAAAGTTACTATTGAAAAAAGATAGCCAAGAATTTCACCCATACTGAGGAGTAAAGCGTAAATTCAAAGAGACCTTAATTCAGACGTGTCTCTACTTGGCTTGAATACTTTACTAGGAATCAGTGACTTCTCCTAGCTTGAGAAGATTTGCTTCAGAAAATTTTGTATTCTATGAACTGGATTTGGCGGTTACGGCACAAGCTGCTTGTTAAGGTTTAGATGCTGGCTGTACCACAAGCTCTGTTTCCATGTTACCAAGAATTCTCTGATTGTTAATCAGCAGAAAGTCTCCATCTGGCTGCAAAGAAATTCACATTTTTACTCCACTTTGGACTTTGTGAGCTTATTCCAGGGAAAAAAATGCAGGCCTAAGGATTCTGGGCCATGACTGAGTTCTTCCATTAAACTGGGGACACAAGTAGCTTGAACCACATACCTTTTCAGCTCTGAGCTTAGCATCTTAGCTTCAACCACAACTATCAGATGTGTTGCTGATATAACCTTGGGATCTTGGGAATCAGCTTCCTCGTGTTTCAAATCCCTGTGCTATGGTACAGAATAGCAGGACTTCTGCAGTTTATAGGAGTGATGCTAACATCCCATAATATCAGAAGTCTTACTATGCTAAAATATTGCGCTAGAGAGAGCCATGCATAAAAAGTACCTTAGCAGGAATGAGAACCCTAGGAGTCATAGACACTGCTGTTAAAGTGGATATTGGAGACTAGAGATGAATAATTTCCAGTTCTCTGGCTATCCTTAGGGAAAGGAGTTATTTATGTAATGTGGCAAAGAGCTTTCTTTGATTCAGCAAGTCTACTTCTTAAAATACAGAAACAAAAGAAAAAAAGGGACAGGTAAGCAAAATAGCATTTTCTGCATTCAAAGTGTTTGTTTGTTTGTTTTTCAATTTTTTCATTACAAGTGACGTGTGCTGTGATGGTAAAATACAAAAGGATGTGGAACAAGTTCAAACCACAGGTATATAATAGTTTACAAACTGATCAGATGCGAAATAAAGTGGAATAAAAATGCTTAGCAGAAAAGTATGCATATTCCAGCACCAGTTTTGAATATATCTTGTCGCGATCAATACAATTTTGTTTTCAAGCTCTTTTTTCCCATCATTATCCCCAATTATTTGCCAGTAATTAGAATTGAGGTTGAGCACTGTAATATTTAGCAAATTGATTTGTACTGTTGTAATTCATTTACAACCTACACATTATACAGCTAGACATTAAACTAATGAAATTTGTGTGAATTTCTAAGTATAACTATATATATTTTAAATCTCCTGTTTTCAAATAACTAATAAAAAAAGTACTAAGCTCAAATCTTGAATTACTTAAATATCCCTTTTTAAAGAATGCATTTTAAATGTGCGTGAACTGCTTTCAGAAAATCAATAAATATACCATTTTGAGATTTGTTTGCTCAGGTCCGCAAAAAACCCACACATGATACTTACTGTAGTGTAACTTTTGGACACCTGTTCTCAGTTTCTTTGATGCTCCAGGAAATGCATGGCTAAATTACTAGAGACATCAGAGACCCTATTAAAGTTAAAGATTTCATTTTTAAAAAAAGGAATCTTTAAAGAAGAAAATCCACTACTTGGTCAAACCCCCTAAGAAGTCTGAAACAGATAATTTCAACCCTTTCATTTTTTAATTGAACGGATTTATGTGGGAGTTTTTACAGCTCACAGTTAAATCACTTGTACTAAAAGTAAAAGTTGAAGGCAGACATGAATAAAACTTGAAAGCAAATCATAGCTTTATCATTAAATATGATTTTAAAATCAACTTATGACTTATTTTTGCTTGAGATGATTCATGTATTTATTGAACGAGCTATTCTATTTAAGCAAATTGTGTATACACTGTAGTTGGAAGGAAATGATGGTATGACTGGAGAGATATTATCAATCAGAAATCTTGTGTGCAAGTTGGAAGACCTCTTCCATAGAATGTAGTCTATTACCTTTCTCTCAGATGGCACCTGGATTATTTCTGAAATTTCTGTTATGCTGTTCCCAGAAAACCTTTAGTAACAAGACTTTTACCTCCCTTATTTCAGGTTTTTGTTTCTTTGAGGTTTTTCTTGTTTGTTTGGTTTTTGGTTTTTTGTTTTCTTGTGGTGGGTTTTTTCTCTATTACATGATATAAATTTCCCTTTTGCAGCTTGATTCTTGTGCTTCTCTGAGTAGACACTGAGCAGAAAGACACCCTTAAATGAACACTGTTTGCATTTGGAGTGCTAACAGTCTTCATATATCCTCTTGTTCTCTCCTCCTTGCGAAATCTCATTTTCAGAACTTTTTACCACTCTTATAATTCTGCTTGGCATTATAACCTGATTGTCTGTCTTTTTTCCTAAACTAAGGAGCCAATACCATTGATGTCAAATGCATTGAGGCAATTATTCCCAGATTCATATGTCTGACACTTGTGTTAATGCATCCCAGGAAAAGTTTTTTCTGCAATAACACTTCAATGTTAAATCATACTTAATCCCTTCACCCACCATAGTATAAGCTCTTTGTTGGAACAATATCATTATACATTAATTTAGTCTGCTTTTCATATTTGTTAACAACTTTTTTTTCCACAAAATCTTCATTGAACTGAATAATTCTGGCAGACCACCTCCTGTTATGTTTTGCAATTTGAGAAAAATATATTGTCACTCATTTTTGAGCAGGTTTTATGAACTGCTTGGTAATATATATGTGAAGGTTTTATTTTCCTCTGCCTTTCATGAGCTCCTGCTCCCTTGTCCCCTAGGGCTATCCCAGGAAAGCATCATGAGCGCTATGGGCTTGGTGAGATCCAGCAGTAAGAGTCCACGGGGGCAGCTCTCTGGGGCATCAAAAAGGCATGGAGTCCCTGATATGGGAAAAGGCACCCACTGTGCTAAGAAGGAGTGTTCCGGGACTGCACAAGACTTATTATGGAATGTCCAGGGGAGGAGCCAGAGGTGGGGCAAGGCATGGATCGAGGTGTTTAGAGGAGTTGGCAAACAGGATAAGGAGATAAAATGGGCTGGTCTTGTGTAAAAAATGCTTACGTAGCCATAGTCTGTTCCTGGCCAATGTAGTCAATTCTCTGTTGGCAGTAAACTGCCTTTCTATCTACTTTCCTGAGTGAAGGGACTCTATGGGGCATGTGCACACATGGATGCCTGAGTGTAGCAGCTGGAGTGGTCAGAGGATCTTTGTGTCTGTGAAGCCAGAACTGTACAGAGGTGTGCATGTAGGTGCATGTAATTTCCTAGAGAACTTCAGGTTGGATTATATAAGGAATAGAATAAAAAGGATGGGAATCAGGTATTGGAGATGCCATAAATTTACTCAAATGCTACATAGTTCAGAGAGGTTGAGAACGACTATTGGAGAGACAGGTGGTCCAATCTGGCTATTGAGAAAACAGGGGAACTCAGGGAGGGCTGCTAGCAAGGTCACAGATATGAACCACACACTTGTGACTTCCATTTTTCCATGTGTGCATGTCTGGGCATGAGGCAAAAGGGGAAATGCAGGGACCCATGTGCCAGCTAGATAGAGTATCAAAGATTTGTTACTGGGGGGAAGTAGGGGCTGTGCATCTCTTCATGCATGTGAATGGGGTTCATGTGTATATCTGAGTATCAGCAACTGGAGTAAGGCTGTGAGAATTAGGGGTTTATGTGTTGATCTGGTAGCCATGCAATAGCCTAGGATCCAGACCCAGATATGTGTATAATTTCTACAGTTGTTTCCTTCTTTATCAGCCAAGAGAGGAATAGGATCAGGCCATTAGTGCCATTTTGTGTTTGACTGAGTATGGTGTGTTTTGTATCTGTATTGATCCATGTGTCGATCAACAATGTAAATATATACATACAGAGGAAGAGAGAGTATACATATTGGGAATACAGGCTCAGCCTCACTGCTGACCAGACCTGGGTTTATCAAGCCGGAACAACCTTGCCTCTGTTGGGCTACCAAACCTGACAGTTTCTAAAAGACTCACCTTTACACAGCGAGATAAAAAGGTGTTACAATCAGCATGGACAAAGTAGAGCTGATTATTCAGCAGCAAAAAGTAAATGTCATTGGTACAAGAGGCTATTAATTTCTCATTGCAGATTTATACCAAACAGCACAAATAAAATAAAAAAAATGTTTATTTAAGATTTTCAGATTTGTTTCTTCAATATGCTGGATACTCGGACATCTTGCAGTGGCAAATGTTGAATGAAGTAATTCTGAGAGCCACTGAATATTATGTTTTGGGATATTTTGTCTTTGCTGCTGGATAATTACCTACATGCATATTGACCAGACATTTTCTGGAATATCTCAGCTTTGAAATGTGTAAGAAGTTCAATAAGTAGAAATGCAAAAAGTAAAAAGGGTTATGTAGAAAATTCCATAAAGAGATGATCCAAAATACTCCACAGGAGTAGAAATCAAATTGAAAGTAAGTTGCAAAATGATTAAAATATGGAGGTCATGGGGATTAAACTATACACTTAAGAAACTAAGTATTTAACTCTATCAATATAAAAGCAAAACTCAGTCCATATTTGCTAAAAGGGTCATGAACCATTGAACTGGACTTCTGCTTGATACAAACTAAGCTTTTGAAAACCTCTACTTCTTCCCAGGGGGGAAGTGAAAGAGGATTGCATTAGCTTTGGATATTCTTTACTTGCTATCAGCAGGGATTCAGTAGTGTCTCAGGAGTTTTGCTTTGAATTTTCTCATTTGCTTACACGCTTCCAAAGGAATTAAAAATCCCATTTTTCCCTTTCATAAAGATTTATCATGTTCTTGGGTAAAGCTTGGATAATTGATATGAAAAGGTTTAATCTTCTCTGAGAGGTTACCATAGATAAACCTTTGGCACCACAAGCTCCAGCATTTGGCTACTTCTTTCTGAAATAACACAATGACAAAGCCCGTGTAAGAAACAAAACAGCAAAAGCCCATATTCTGTAAAAATAAAAAAAAAATCATGACATTTAAAAAGAAGCTGGACTATGTACCCAGAAGGAACCTTGGAAACCGAAAGCGTATCTCAAGATATCCACTTTAATCAGAATATTGAAACCTATAGGCAAGGAGATCATCTGTCTGCTAGCTTGGATAAACCAGTTCTATGTATAACAGGCAATATGTGCAAATTTCGTCAAGACTCAGACTTTATAACAACAAAACAATATAGAAAATCCGAATTATCTTCAGTTCATACATTTATACAGAAGCTACAGCTGGAGCTACTCCTCAAAAGGTTAGTAACACTGCAAATACCAAAACTGGGAAGAGAGTTCAGAGCAAATGGAAATTGGAAGAGACGTCTGCCCCTAATTATAGGGAAAAAATATTAAAAAATTAATCAATTACAGAATGCTAAAAATTATATAATATTATGAATTCCTTATTCCAAATCTGGGGAAAAAATTGCAAATACAACAGTGATTTAAACTTCAGATGTGTTTCAGGTATATGTCTGAGTTTCCTCTGTGATGAATCAGATGTCATATTACGGAAAGATCACTTGAAAAAAAGCCAAGAATCAAACAATTCACTCAGCCAAGCTGAACGTCAGCTGTTTTCCTAAGTGGGAAACATGATAAAATTACTTCAGTACTGATAGTAGCCAATGCTGTGAGTGAGTATGGTTGTAATCCTTTGTGACATTTTATAACTTGGGTTTAATCCACATTGGGGAAATTAAAACCCATTTAATTATGGCCTTTTTTCACTTAAATCTTACAGATGTCTCAGAAATTTTTCGTTCCAAGATACCCCAGACACACATTATTATTTGGAAAGTTTCCAGATTTATGTATTAATTTATTAATTTTGCTTTTTCTAAATAATGAAATTAAATATAATTAATTTTTGCTGGTGCTAAATTCATACAGTAATAGAAACTGGGGAAAAAAGTAATGATATGACATGAGAAGAAAAATTTCTATGCAACCTAGGCCGCCAAATGATAAAAAGCCAGTCACTAAAGGACTAGAATGTGCCACTCCAGCATATCAGTACTCACCAGCCCTCCTGAACCACTGCCCACCTTACACACATGTAATTTTTGGATTGCTGTGGTTGCTCTGCTGGAGACATGTATTACAGGGTTCTCTATAAACTTTACCTTGAGAAGAGACCTTTCAGGAAAGCTGCTGAGCTCTCAGGCAAGCTATATCTGCTCAGAGCAAACTGCTAATGTGGACAACACCTCTGTTTTGCATCTCCTAAAACTAAGCCTATGTTGGCCTTTAGAATGTAAACCAGGAAATGTAGCAAAGAAGTCTTCTCATACATAGTATAACACAGACACTGATAAAACCAAATCATGTGTGAATAGTGTTGGATGTGATTACACTGTAAATTTATTAGCATGTCTGTAATTTTTTTTTTTTTTTAATTATTTTCAATACCAAAAAGTCACTATATTCAGTAACTGTCTTGCAGGGTCATTGTGTTTGCTTCAGCACTCTGGGGTATAAAATAGTTTCATGAATTCAAACACTTCTGATCTTGCTGGAAAGTTTCATGCCAGTTCTTTATAGACACTCGGGAATATTCTTTGGAATGAACTTGAGATTTTTAGTTAGTGGTCTTCTGCATCATGTCAAGGGTTTTCAATGGTGTTTAAACCATTTTTCCATTCACATACTCAGTGGACATGCACACGGTACAAGGCAGGAAACTATATTTCCTGTTTTTGCTTTAGAAACAGTCCTGAAAATGTATTATGTGACAACTATGTTACCTCATTCCTTATTCAACAGCATGTGTTTTCTCATTTTTCTTCTTCTGTGTCCAGGTCTCTGGTTCCACTCCTCAGGGTTTCCATAACATATCATGACTATATATACTTAATATATTAAAATGCATTAGAGAAGTTTCAGCTGTCAAGTTAGTTAAGCGTTAGTTAAAGACTAGAACTGCTGAGATTTGGAACCTTTAATTTTCTCCTTTACACATAGAAGGTGAGAAACAATTTTGTAAGTCAGTACCCATCAGTACTGCCCAATCCCAGGCTGTTAGAGTACTACATCTGGCTTAATTTTGATCTGTGCACTGACTGGTAGCATGATTTCAGTATTTTAAACTGTTTACAGAGCATATGATAGTTTTACTCCTGCCTGCTGTAAGTGCATCTCTGATCTTACTGAACTTTTTCTTTCTTCTCGTCTTATTTTTTTTCTTGTTCATTTTATATTTTGTGAAAGTGAAAAAAGGCAAGAGACAAAGGTTGTATATTAAATGGGCATCACAAAATATAACGGGGCAATTTAAATGAAATCATCTAACTGGAACCTGGAGAATAAAAACTATCAAAATTTAGAAATCTAATTTAAACTTATGTATAGCATTAAACATTTTGTTATTGACTATGATTCTGTACAAAAAAAAAAAAAAAAAGAAAGGCGTTATCCTAAGAATGCAAAAGATATTTCATGCAACAGTCAAGTTTTGTAAAAAAACAACTATATTTTGACCATTTTTCATTTTTCACACTTAAATTTTGAATATGATTATACTGGAATTTAAATATATTTTGGAAATATATTTTCTCTGCTATCATTCTATTTATTATTTCTCTCCAAAAATTCAACAAAAGTAATGGTCTCATTATTCCTTAGAGTTTTCTAATTATGATTAAACGAAATAGTGGCAGAGATGATGCTTAAAAATAACTTGTTTACATAACCAGTGTTAATAGCTATTTCTAATCATTTTATGGAATTTTATGCAAACTTTCTGTTCATTAACTGCTTACGGAATTTAAACACGTAGAAAATAATCTGATGAAAGTGAGATCATTGTGTTGACAATGATGGTTCATCAAATATGTCTTGGGAAGGAAGCACTTCCTCATATAATTTTATTGTCAGAGTGCTCAAAAATAAAGTGCATCTGAAGACAACAATTTCCCGGGAAAGACAAGATGAGTCACAAATATGATCTGACAGGCTTGTTTTTGGCTTGTTGCCCTCACTCTCTTTGACATCTTAAATCAGCCTCCAGTTTTTCCTTCTGACTAAAAGTTTCAGTTTGCTCTTCTATCCCCCCTTCCCCTTCCCCCCACCCCTCCCATGTTGGAAACTAGTTATTCATAATCTTTTTTGAGCTTTAATTTGAATACAGGCAGATAGTCTCTTTCTTCAGGCAAGAACTGTAATTAAGATTAAAAGGTTTGCAGTGAATGTAATCTCAGTTCCACCAGAAACCTAGAGCTCAATCCTACAGAAGACTTTGATACCGGAAATAGAATGTAGGTGGAATTGAACTGCCTATATTTAAACTTGCTATCTTAAAAGCTTGGAACCCCCCACCTTAGCCTACTCAAGGGGAAGGAATGAGGTGTACTTTTGTTTAATGCCGCTGTGGGGGCTGAGCTGCTCCTCGGCTCTTCAATACCTTGACAGGCTCCAAATGGAATGTCAACCTATTTTACCAAAATGGTGCTGGTGCTACAATCCTCCTTTTAAGTAATTGTCTCAGGTCTAAAGTAAGATTTTAAAGCAGGCATTAAGGATAAGTATCTTTCTCAGTTTAATAAACCCTATAAAAAAGACTAGACAGTAATTCCATATTCTAAAAGACTGATCTTCTCACCAGCTATTTTTAAGTATGTGAAGCATCCAACTCCTGACAAAACTGTGCAGCATAAAAAAAACCCCAAACAAATGATGTGAAATTGATCAAGCCCTTTGCATTCTTAGAAATGTAAATTTTAGGATGTTTAACTCTAGAGATTGTGATCCCTGATACAGACCTGTTTGTGCATCTCATTAAATGGATGTACATCAGAGAAGAAATTCCTAAGTGGGGGTGGAAACCCAGAGCCTTTCCCTTCTTCATAAGTGCAGAAGACACAATGTTGAAGAATCACATACCCACTGATCTAGAGAAGAAATCAGTTATCTAAAAATATTTGGATTCTTTATTGTACAGTGAAAAAGCTGCAACAGAGGGAATAAAGAGTTGTCCCTACTTCTGACACTTAGTCAATTCGTTTGAACATAGCAATTGATAAGAGTAGATTTGGGGTTCAATGTTCATTTTACATATTTCAATTATCAAATTGCCTTCAGTGAAGCTCCATTCTGAGTCTAATTCTTAACCATGTACCTAGCCTGATGCAGAAAATGATGCCATTTTGTGAAGTCAAGTGGAATGATTTGCAACCTATTAGCTGGCTGTGAGCTGACTGTTTTAGCCCCCATTTTTTTAATTTTTGGGTTTTTTAGGTCTTGCAAAACATAATAGAGGGGTCGAAGGAGAAGCATAAAAGTGGCAGTTTAGACACTCAAGTAAAAGTTATGTCTTAATAAAAAAAACCTTGCCACCAGCCATCTTATTTTAAAGAGACATTTATATGTGGGTCATAAGTACAAATTTTCTTTCAAACTAGTTTTAAATGATCTGATATAGGACTTGTCTTGTAAAAAAATCAATTATATCTTAATGCATTATTGATTATCTTGAGATCTACCTGTTTACCTTAAAATATATCTGAGGAGCTACTCTCTGTGATCTAGTGTTGAGGAAATAAATGTATTTATTATCCAATAGAAAAGTTCCTTCATTGAGCAGTAACTTGCAGTTGAAAGCTGTATTTGCTTGACAGAGGAACCGAACTTTTGAACAATACCACCTCATTGACTATAAGGTTCATTTAGAAGTTGTTTTCCATGTGCATCTCTGCATACTTTTCAATGTACAAAGATGGGGAGCTCTCTAGTTTCTCTCATAGTTTTCTTTGTATTGTTACAACTGCAGTGCACAACTCTGTTGAGAGAAAAGCTGTTTGCAAGACCTGTTTTATCTTCCAGTGAGTACTACACTCCCAGTTTCGCTATTCCTCTTGGTTGAAGTAGAATTATGGCAGCATCAGTGAAAAGTGAATGCACAGCCAAGAACTAAAAGGTTAATAACTAATACCATGATCACTGCAATTATAGCAATGATGGAATTCAAAGCAGTAATTGAAGGATAATAATTAGGAAAGCAGCAGACACAAGCTGATATATTTTTTCACTTGTATCATACATGTCATATTTTGAATATTTTTCATGATTATTCTTCTTTCATGAAGTAAATATAGCTGTGAAATAAAAAGAAAAAAAAATCTGTGGGAAATTCTACCATACTTTTGCAAAATAGTACATGACTTTGCACATACTTTTGCATGAGAGGCTAAGGAGGAGGTAGTCAAGGTTGTAAATGGCTTTCGGTTCTATTGTTTATCAAATGTAATATATGAGGTGAGACAAAAAAAAAAAATAGTTACCACATTTATTTTTGTCATTGTTTTTCAGTCGGAATTTTTTTTTTGACACTTGGCTGCAATAATTCTATTGATTTGAAACTCAACTCTGAGCAGCCAGCTAAGTTTATGTTACTCTATCATAGTATGATTTTCATGGGAGGAAAAACTAATGTTTCTGTAATCAAAATACATTCTGACACTCACTGAAGAAACCACATGAAAGGGTTGTTTTACTCTATAGTAGCCTTTTTTCTCTGTAAATGGATATAGCACTCTAAACAAAGAACATAGACCAGCAACTGGAATACTGAAAGATATTACACTGCTCTAAGTCTGGGTTTGAGTTGTTTTCTTTTGTCAAGTTTTTCTTTTTGTGTTTTCTTTTTTTCCTTTCTCTTCTGTTAAAGCAGAAGGATGTTTCATACCTATGTTTCTCTCTGTGGGTGCTGGGGAGATAAGTTACTCTTTGACTGTTTCTTTCCTCTCTACTGATGTTCATTAAGTTCTCTTGGATCTGAGCTTTTCTGAAGTTTTTAGTCAGCAGTATTTAAGAGTTTACAGGTAAGATCTCAGAATATATTTAATATGAACACATGCTGGCACATATCTCTTCATCTTTATTTGTGCAAATAAGTGAAATATTAACGATAAACCATTAAAATATGCATTTGTGTATTTTACATACACCAACTTTACTTTTAGTGTGAAAAATTTGGGCATAAATAAGTAAAAACTTATTTGCTTTAAAAACTTCCCCTGGCTAGAACACTTTCTCATATCAAGTATAGTGCTGTTACATTGTCATAGAAATAAAAGTTCTCTTTTCATTGCTCAGACAGTTGAAAAATCTATTGTAACCTCAGGTACCCAGATTTACACAAACTGACATTTACACTTGCCATATCTTGGTTAATAAATTTCAGATTCTGACTTTCCTCACACAAAGGAGGAAAATGTCCTGACATTTTCTCGCACAAAGTTACTTTCCTTACCTAGGAGTTCAGCAGGTGTTCATTCAAGTCTAAGAAACTGCAGGTGTCAAGTTTGGGGGGTGAGCTGTAGAAAAGAGGGAGACGAGAGAGAGAAAAACTTCTTGTACAAACATAAATTAATAAAATGAGAGGTGGATTGTCAGGGAGTTTATCTTTAAAGGAACATAGTTATACTTCAAGTTTATTTTTAAAAAGTAATGAAAAGACTGAAAAAACTTTTTTTCAATTTTATTTGTTTTGCTAAAAATTATAAATCTGCTGATGAAATTTAAAACTCTTGTATCATTTTTACTTGTGCAATCAAGAACATTCTAAGTCAAATGATGTGCTATATAGTCTAACAAAAAAAGTTCAAAGACACTTCTGAAGTTATTGTTAGCACAGGGTCTAACTTGGGTTGTCATATTGATTATGCCTCTACTATGAAATTGTACAAGCAATTGTATGTGTTTTAGCTGATGACTAATTTTTTAAACATGTGTTTTGTTGCATAAATATTCGCTTTACTGCTTTGATCTCACCTGACTCATTTTCTGTCTTGTTGAAAACATCATTCATTTCAAATTCTGAAAACCATCTCTTTTGAGGGTCTTAGAGCAATAAGAAATTGTGTTGACCACATTTAGTTTGCCAGTGTTCATTGTAAGATGCATAAACTACAGACAGAGTATTTCCAAATTCATTTGAACTCTCATATTAAATTTGTGCTTGCCAAACTTTTAGGTCCAAAATGTTTCTTTGCTTTTATAGGCAATAGCTTATTAAATTTCAGTTATAATTTCAGAATTCCTTTGTATCTATCTGCTAAAAATATGGGACCTGATTGCAATGTTGAATCCTCATGGTTCTTTACCTTAAACGTACCTAAGCATTTATGTCTAAAGATAGTTATGAAAATAAAATCAAAAGCTTTCCTGACAACACTAGTTAATGTTAAAATAAAGAATTCATTTTTAGGATACAATCTTCTCTCATTGAAAGCATTTTCTCTCTAGGTACAATTCTGTAGGCATGCCAGTGCTAACAGGCACTTATAAATCTCATGATTTCAACATGAGCTTTCATGGTCATACTACAAAAATATGTGGTGCACATATTGTGCCACAAACTGTAATTGCTCTTAAAACATCCTGTGAGTGACTTTGGAAACATCTGTGAAATGTTTGCTTCTTCTGAAGAAACTTTGTGCCTCTCATAACAGATTCCTGCCATCATCATCACCAGTTACCTTTGTCTACCTGAGCTTTTTGACATTTCTATTGTGGCTTGCAACCAATTTTCAAGGTCATGTAGCTCTGTAATGGAATATTAACACCCTGAGAGTAGGCTTGCCAGCAGGAGGTGTGTCAGAGCAATTTGACAAACAGTACTTTGAAGGACTATGACCTCGGAAGCCTCTAGCAAGACAATCTATGAATTTGGAGAAGCTGTCAGATTGAATTGTGAAAGAATGTGTATTAACACACAGGATTACAATGAAGACTCATTCATAAACACTGACAATCTGCCAAAGAATGGATCACACAAAAGTTTAATAGAGTATCTATTCTCTTATTATGAACACATAAACCCCCCAAATTATCTATCTGCATTCTTGGAACACCACAAATTGTACCATAGTTTTCAAGTCCTTCCTTTTTACAATTAAACATTTTCCTTGTAACACGTTAGATCACTCCCCACCCGGGCACTGACACAGGTCCCACTGATTTAGCAGAGGTAGACATGCCTTCAAAAGATGCTCATTCTAAAACTGGGAACCACAACACAATCTTTTAGGCCACAGCTAAACATCTGACATTAGATTTTTAAATTCATATTGTTACTTCTACATAAATTTGGCCTGCTTTTTAAAGACAGTCCGTGTCAAAGACTGTGGCTGTGAATCAACTGAAAAGACCTAGAAGACCTAGAAGAAAGAAAGTTAGATCTTATTTATCTATGAGTATTAATAAGGATTTAAAACATTAATCACAGACATTTAGGTTTGGAAATCTTGGCCTATGGTTGTGGATCAAACATCTCCAGTGTTTTCTGGGAATGATTAGACAATTATGCAGTAAAGACCATGTGCAGCACTGTTGACTGTGGTGTAATTAAAGAGAGACAATAAAGCACTGAGTACTCAACTTAAAAAATATTGTAAAATTACATGTAACCACAGAACAGATTGTTTTTAGCTTCTGTTGAAAAAACCTTCTCCAAGAACTAAAATATAGAAATAAAATATAAATTATAATTACTCAGCCTAAGTATACATTTGTGAGGAACTATTGTCTGTAATTTTGCATTTATGAGCACCATTTAAAAGTCAAATTCACATAGCAGTGAATTCTCAATTACAAAAAGAAGCTTCCCTTTTGCAAATAGAAATATGCTGTTGCTAGACAGAAGTACTTATGTTCTTCATGCTCAACATTACAGTTTATCTCCTTATTAAGTGTTCAGCAAATTTAAAAATGTTAATCCTACTAGCTTGCACTGATACTCAGTGCACCATAGTAAGAACTTTAGCAGGTATTGTCTGCAAAACAACCCCAGAACCATCTAGTGTGTGTGACTGGTGTAAAGAGAGATCTCCTTTTAGCTATTGTCCTAGTTCAGTGCAACATGGCCTCAAAACATAAGCAAGTCACACAATTCTGAAACCGTGCCCACAGACTGAAGCAATAACTGTCCTAAACCTGATCCAAGGCCAGACGAAGTGAAAAGACACCGTCTTACTGCTTTCATGGGCTTTTGGATCATGCAATCCTTGACAAATATACCCTCCACTACACCCTGACATAATCCTTGTATCACACAAGGCAGTTGGACTCAAAAAGTACTAAGATATCAGCAGGCATAAGATTTATTTCTTCAAGAAAGTTGTTGAATGATAATCTCTGCATGTCAAGCTTGATCCCCAGCCAAATATGGATACCTTGCTTATTATTTGTCATATGTCCACTTTTAGTAGAAAAAAAAAATTCCTCCTGAAGTAGAATGTTGACTCCAATAACAATTAAATTTTTTTATTTTTTTTCTCCAGATTTATTTCTCACCATTCTGTAAACACTGTTGTAAAATTACATAGGGGCATAGGTAGAGACAGCAGTGCCAGATCACTTGCCTTTCATGATTCTTCACTGGCAATATAAAATTATTTTCCTTTGCTGTGTTTTTTTCAACTCTGTCTGTCTCTCTTCAAATTCATATGCTATAAACTGAACATATATAATTTATGATGAACTTTTTTGTGAAATCATGGTTCTATTTACTGACATGAAGGCTCTGCTATTACCCTCAGCTCTTCAACACAGTAATGATGAGCTATGTAGACAGTTCTGGGCTAGCATTAGAACATCATTGCTCATAACTTCAAAAAGCAGAGCCAAGATACTTTTTTTTGCCACCATACCAGTTTGTGTTCTTATAAACTATAACAGTAGGAGCTATTTTTATTAGGTGACACACTACAGTCAGTGAAGAACAATTTTCTAAAATAATATTAAATAATGACATAGAAAAAAAACGTTTACCTGTTTCATTTTGTAAGCTTATAGCCCTCAGATTCAATATACCACCACGAGATAGGGTGGAAAAAGTGAAACAAAAAGACAAATGTTGCATCCTTCACTGACCTTGAGTCATATGTTCTGCAGCAGATTTATGCTTCACTGCACCTCTACTCCTTATGCTGGAGGTTTGTTTGAAAATAAAGCCAAAGATAACCCAAATAAGAATTGGAACCAGAATTATAGTGAGAGTAGCTATTGAAATAGAGTGAACAGAAGGTTGCGGGGGATAAAGGACAGTGAGGCAACAGAGAGGAGTGTGGAGGAGGTGGCTTATTATCCATCACACTAGCTGAATATTCAGGTAGTTGGCACCAATCACTGTGAACTGTAGCCATGTTTTTATGCCTAACAAAATGTAATCTGCAGATTGTAAACATTGAAATGCAGTATCTGACTGTTTTTTGAGATGGACCTGGGAATTCTACTCCCTGACTGGAGTTACATATTCAATTTATAATATTACAAAAAAAAAAAAAAAAGGTTGGTTGTTAGGGGTTTTTTCCTCTATATGTAATGGGTTGCTCCAGTAGAGTTTCTGCTAACACAAAAGCCTTTTCCAATGCCTAGTTTAAATGTATTTCTTGTAATAACAATGTACTTTGCATTATGTGTATTTTCTCCCTCACTGTTTATTAGTTCTCATTTCAGTCACCTCAGTGTGGAGAACAGCCTGATAAACCTACAAACGGGCTTGCTGGATGAGGGGGCAGCAGTCAGTGTTGTCTACCTAGACTTCAGTAAGGTTTTCTACACTTTCTACCATAAGATCCTCAGAGAAGCTGATGAGCTGCTCCAGAGAAGCTGGATGGGCAGGCAGTGAGGCAGATTGAATGACTGAGCCCAGAGTGGGATGATCTACAGTCCAAAATCTAATCAGAGATCTGTTGCCAGCATACACTGATGGTTGGTCATCCTGGCGGTGATCCTGTTTATTATCTTCACTATTTATCTGGATAATAGGGAAGAGTGTATTCTCAGCAACTTTGTTCATTGCACAAAACTGGTACACCAGAGGGTCATGCTGCAGTTCCAGAGGGACATCAGAAGGCTGGAGAAATGGGTCCACAGCAACCTCATTAAGTTAAATAAGGGGTGGTACAAAGTCCTGCACCTAGGGAAGAACGATCCTATTCACCAGGATATGCTGGAGGCCATTCAGCTAGAAAGTAGCTTTGCAGAAAATAACCTCAGTGTCCTGGTGGACATCAAGTTAATCATGTTAGCCAGCAATGTGCCCTTGCAACAAAGAAAGCTAAAGGCAACAGAGGATGAGGATGACAGAAGGTATCCTTACCCTCTGTTCGACCGTGGTGATGCTACACCTGGGCTACCCATTATAAGAGAGATGTGGAAGAGTTCAGGCTTGAAGGACCATGAAGATTAAGAGACCAGAGCATCTCTCATATAAGGATAGATTAAGAAAACTGTGACTATTTAGACTGAAAAGAAGACTCAAGACAAGTATCTTAACAAAAATGTAAATATCTGAATGGAGGGTTCAAAGAAGGCAGATCCAGGCTCCTTTCACTGATTTCCAGTAGAAGGAAGAGAAACAATGGAAATAAACTGAAACACAGGAGCTTCTCTCTGAGCACTGGGTGTGGCAGGATAGACCTTTCATGGTAAGACCTAAAATCCAATCAAGCTATCGTGCAAACTATCATGCGGGATCAACTGTTGGAGCCAAGGTGTTGTCTTGGTGTTAATTATGCTAAAACTATCCTGATTCATCAAACTTTGAATACCCAGCCTGCTTTTTGAAATCTATTTGTCAGATAAGCTGATAGCTGGCCTGTAAAGATGTGACTAGCAGTCAATCACTTTATACTATAAAAGTCCAGTCCCCTTTCATGAAGTCAGGTTCTTCTGACGTAACCCTTCTTGGACTGTATGTGCGGGGATTCCTCCCTTGAGCTGGGGGTGCTCCGCAAGGATACTCCTTGATGTTGAGAGAAAGAGATTTCCCCATGAGCATTAGTATGGGTGGGTTACATCAGATCTCTATTTAAAAGTTATTTGGTTTTGCTAGCTTTACTGTAACTGCTTCAATAATTACAGCAGTTACACTGCTGGAGTGTAACTGTTTATGAAAGTGCACTGTACTACTTTATGCAATATTACACTCTACTAGTAGATTTTTAGTGTTTATATTGTGTATTAAATAGTTCTGATTAAGTTATTTTTTCTGATTACTTGTATAAAATAAATTATTTATTTTATAGAAATATTCTTATTTTTCCAATCATTAAAACCTGCATACCTCTATAATTCCTTATAATTTAACCATTAACATAATCTGAGGTTAAGACTGGTTTTAGCCGCACTTAGACTGCTCTCTGAGAATGGGTTTAGAAAGCAAGGGAGCCCTTTTTGTACCTCGAGACTCATCAGCAAGGCTTAGCTTTGTAATAACTTTGTCTAAGCCTTTCACTCTCCCATGACATTGGGAAATGGGAAACTTCTTTACACATATATATTCAAAAGACAAGGACATGGGCATGGGCAACCTGTTCTAGATGGCCCTGTTTGTGCAGGCATGTTGGACCAGTTGGCTTCCAGAGGTGTCTCCTGACCTCAACTATTCCGTAATTCTATGAGCAACTTTCATCTGATTTTTAGAGTTTATAAAGCCATGAGTGATTCTGTACAAGCATTTTACTTCAGATATACCTTTGAAATTAATTTCTTCATTGTTTCCAAAGTGCATGAAAACGACATCTCCTAAACTAGAGCACAAGCCCACCTGACACACCCTCAGAAGCTAATTTTCCTTCTCACCAAATAAAAGCAACCTTGAAGTAAAACTTCTCAAACATTGGGTTCTCAGCAACATTTTCTTCTACAAATACAATCCAGCTGGAATCTACTACTTGTTAATATATAATTTTCAATCATCAGATGAAAATTCTTGCTCATGCCCCAGAAATAAATAGAATTGTTTGGGTTGGAAGTAGCCTTAAGGATCATCTAGTTCCAATCTCCTTGCCAGGTGCAGGAAAGCCACTCACTAGATATTTGCTCAAAGTCCCATTCAGTCCGGCCTTGAAAACTTCCAGGGATAGAGCAAGCACAACCTCTCTGGACAGCCTGCTTTAGTGCCTCAAAACCCTCACAATAAAGAATTTCTTCCTAATATCTAATTTAACCCTATCCTATTCCATTTAAAGCCATTGTCCCTTGTCCTATCACTACATGCTCTTTTAAAAAGTCTGTCCCCACCTTTCTTGTAGGCTCCCTTCAGGTACTGAAAGGCTGCTTTAAGATCTCCCCAGAGCTATCTCTTCTCCAGACTACAGAACCCTGACTCTCTCAGCCTGTCTTAATAGGAGAGGTTTTCCATCCCTCTAAATCATCTTAGTGGCCCTCCTCCGAACACACTCTAACAGGTCCAAATCTTTCTTATNCCTTAAGGATCATCTAGTTCCAATCTCCTTGCCAGGTGCAGGAAAGCCACTCACTAGATATTTGCTCAAAGTCCCATTCAGTCCGGCCTTGAAAACTTCCAGGGATAGAGCAAGCACAACCTCTCTGGACAGCCTGCTTTAGTGCCTCAAAACCCTCACAATAAAGAATTTCTTCCTAATATCTAATTTAACCCTATCCTATTCCATTTAAAGCCATTGTCCCTTGTCCTATCACTACATGCTCTTTTAAAAAGTCTGTCCCCACCTTTCTTGTAGGCTCCCTTCAGGTACTGAAAGGCTGCTTTAAGATCTCCCCAGAGCTATCTCTTCTCCAGACTACAGAACCCTGACTCTCTCAGCCTGTCTTAATAGGAGAGGTTTTCCATCCCTCTAAATCATCTTAGTGGCCCTCCTCTGAACGCACTCTAACAGGTCCAAATCTTTCTTATACTGGGGACCGCAGAGCTGGATGCAGTACTCCAGGCTGAATCTCTCAAGGGCAGAGTAGGTGAGAATCATTTCCCTTAGCCTGCTGTTTGTTTCTTTTGATGAGGCCCAGGATACAATTGGCTTTCTGTATCACAAGCGCAAATTGTTGGGTCATATTGAGCTTCTCATCTAACAATCCACCACATCCTTCTCTTCAGGGATGCTCTCGGTCCATTCTTCTCCTGCGGGAGCTCGGGGTACCTCCAGAGGTTAGAAGTTAGTCCTTATGGCTGGAGAGAGAAGCTCCCCCCTTTGTTCCCCCGGCCATGTGGTATCCAGAGCCCCAGGACCGCAGACACCACACAAGGAGACACGCAGGAGGGCGAGGAGAGGGAGAGGGAGAGTTTATTGTTCTCGGGTTGGGGTACTTAAAGGTTTAGGGAAATTAGCATACACCCAATCAAGAAGCTAAGGGGATCTTAACCACTGCCCATAGGGGCAAGGTTTCACAGCCAATGAGAAAAGGTAACAAGGGTCAAATATACATAGAAGTGGTCCAAAGGGATTTTGGGAAACACAGCATCTCAGGTATAGAGGGATTTACAGCACTTACTTATACAGCGTTACAGTCAGTTTGTACAACTGGTCTGCTAAATCCTTTATCAGCTTCAGAAGTCCACTCTTGGAAGGACTTCTTCCACTTTACATATTGTTGGTCAATTGCTACGTGCACCCAGTCTCTGTTTTTGGGGTTGCCCCAGTGCAGTTGCAGGACCAAGCACTCAGACTTGTTGAACTTCAGGAGGTTTGCAAAGGCCCATGTCTCAAGCGTCCCTTCCTTCCAGAGTGTCAACTGCACCACACAGCTTGATGTCATTGACAAACTTGCTAAGGCAGCACCTGATCCTACTGTTCATGTCACTGACAAAAATTTAAACAGTGCAAGTCCCCATTCTGATCCCTGAGGAATGCCACACATCGCTGCTCTCCACTTGGATGTAGAGCTGTTGACTGCAACTCTTTGAGTGCAGTCATTCAGCCAACTCTTCATCCACTAAGTGATCCATCTGTCAAATCCATGTGTTTCCAGTTTAGAGACAAGGATGTTACGAGGGACAGTGTCAAATGTTTTGCACAGTTCAGGTAGATTATGAGAGTTGCTCTTTCCTTACCAATAAGCCCTGTAACCCCATCATAGGAGGCCACCAAATTTTTCAGGCACAATTTGCCCTTAGTGAAGCCATATTGGCTGTCACCAATCATTTCTAAGTGATATAAAATAGTCATGCATTCCTTTTTGATCATGAGTCTATTTGTGTGTCTGCAGGGGACAGACTAACCTTATGACATACATTTGGTATCAACGCGCTTTGGGCAACAACACATATTATGACATTGTTTCCGTCTGCAGCCAAAAATATCTACCAAATGCAATCAGACTTCTTTTCTTTTTGCTCTCACTTCTGTCTTCAGTATATTTTTGCTTTCCATTTAAACACATCTCCTGTGATCTTGTCAAGGTCAGCCTCACTTTTGTTCAGTACAGCTCGTCAGGGGTACTAGAGAAGTTCAAGTCCTAAGAAAAAAAATGTAAGAAGGTAAATTACCTCCCAGTTATCTAAAATTTAATGATTAATTTGTTGCAAAATCCAAATGCCAAATGCTTACATGAAGAAACATTTACTTACATTATTTAGTACCGTGCTGCCCATGTAGTTTAATGCCTTAAGTAATTCACTGCAACAATTTCCAAGTCATATCCAAGGCTGCCTCGTGTCTCACTGATAGCCTGTATAAAACATCAAGGTCATGCAGACAGCCTGCTCTGTTGCTTTAGCATAACTTGTCTGTCACAGGAAATATGCACAAAGCACCAGGATCATAAAAATCTCAGACAGAGTCTGCTTATTTGTACCTCCCATAAGGACAAGAAAATCTTGTGTTCTGAACAGCAGAAGTGTCTTATGAAAATCAGAAACCTACAAAAAAAGACAAAACAATTATTTATTTTTGAGTAATAACATTTGGTTTCTAAGTGAAGCTTACACTGAGAAATCTGTTAAGAAGAAGAACAGAATTCCTTTGTGTATAATTAGAGTGTATTACCTGCCTGATTTTTAGAACTGCTGAAGCACATCCTATTTCAAATGCAATTGCGACAGACTAGTTGTGATAGCAGACATTAGAGATTTCCTATGACCTATATAGTAATTTTTTTCAACATTTATAAGCACATTATTACAGAAGTATTTATGAGAATTATAGCAATATGAATTTCCAAAATAATTATATTTTACAAATACTTACAAATGTGAAACCTCAATGGACTTTCATTGAAGTTGTTCGTTGTTAGATGATCACAGCTAAAGGCATGTTTTCCCTCTTATCCCTGCTGTACATACAGACGTTTTCTGGCAAGAGAGCTGAAGTGATGTGGAGCCTTAGGAAAACACATCTAAGTGAGAGTCTACTTCCTGATCCTGAATTTGGGCTTGTTTCTTTTTCTTAAGTATTTTGGCTTCTTTAGTAAAATGTTCAGCAGTATCACAGGTTTTGTATGTTTTGGATTTTTTATTCCTTTTTCCATGAAATTTGTAGTGGCTAAATGGAATACTTTATGTTTAGGCAACCATTCTTTTGCCTCCCTCCCAATACATACACATTTAGATTCTAAAGAACAGGTTGGCCTTTATGAGTAGATTGGATATTCAGCCTGTTAGCTTTTACCCTTTCTTCTCATCTCTTCTCTCATTAATCCCTTCTCGTGCTTTCCAGATAATGCATCTTAGACTTTTCCTGTCTTTCAGTTCAGCATGTACATACCTCTGGTGTCAGTTCACACAAAAAATTAGGTATGATCCTGATGAAGCCAATAAGAGTTATGCAATGAATTCACTGAGGTCAGCATGTCAATTGATGTCTTGAAGCTGTTTAAAAAACCCCAAAACAACAAACAACTGAACAAAAAAACCCCTTTGTTTTCTTTTTTCTGTTTCAATGAGACAGTCCAGTACAAAAGGGCATAAAAGAAAGACTAACACTACTGTTTTCCTCAGCACCCTTGTGGCTGGATGGAAGTACTCTATGTCCCCTGCAGTTTAGGAAATACGCTCTCATAAATTTGTACAAGAAATTGATTGATGATCTTGAGCTCTCACTGCTTAAAAAATAATGATCAGTAAGTTTTATTTGGTAAAACTCCTTACCTTTCTCTAAATGAGGTCTGTTTGCAAGAAGCAAACTTAAACTACATATGAGTACTTTCTCAGTCCACTCTATTTGCCAAAGAATTATGCTCTTTTGCTTTGTGTTTGCTTGTTTGAGAAAGAAACAAGAAACCCAAACATGGCATGAGAAAATTCTAACTAGGATCTAAAAATAATCTCTTTTCTCAGTAAATATCTGGTTATCAGATTGAAAGCAAAAAATAATACAAGGTCTAAGAGAATCAACACTGTTTTCTAGTCCTCTAAATTTTTCAAAGCTTAATACCCAACTAGTGTTAAACTTATAATATAAAAGTAAGTTTTAGTCATAGCTCAAGAAAATGTCAATGACATAACACACTGCAGGCCCAATCATCATGATTAAGTGATGCTATAATGAAAGTCTGGGATGAAGTTTCCAGTCTCATGGTGGTTAGGGCAGCCTTAGGTCTACAAACCTGGTGCTTCAGGTAAATTACATATGTACTGAAGGAGTTGTTATCAGACTGATAAGAGCACTAACCTGTATTATAATAACATCCATGCTATAAATTGATGGCAGCATAACAGCTGCTAGGGAGGTGATATAATGTCAGCACAATTAAATTGGGATTTCGCTGGCTCATCATTTTAATGTTAAGCATTCGTGCTGGGCAAAACCCTGACCAGGAAAAAGTGGCCACTCTCGCATTATTCTCTTTGAATAGGAATAAGGGAAAAATAATGTGGCTAAGTCCTTTAAGGAAGAAAAATTGTATTATTGAGAAATATTTCTGGATAAACTACAAAACAAGTTCCTTGGTAACAGGTAATAGCATTTCTGAAGAATGCACCATGGCTCAGATATTTCCACAGAAGTTTTAACTTTGTTTATGATTTCGAGTGACCACAAAGTTTTGCTTATGCTCTCACTTGCAATGTTGTTCACAATGCAAGACTTTTTTCACAATGTATATTCATAGGTGTATATACATATATACTTACATATGGATGCATATATGTATATAGAGACAGTTTCTTTTATTACTGTTACTTTATATTGAATTTTTAACACAAAAATAAGATAGCAAAAATTATGTGAAAATAATGTGAACCATACTTTTTATTGTTCCTAAACACATCTGTACCAACTGGTGCAGTATTATAGCATCTGTGTGATTCTGGTTCTCTAATAATCTGTTGTACTTTCAGAAAAAATTGAAGATCTTTTATATTTATAACCTTTTCAAAGCATAACCACAATCCTATTTTCAACCTGTATTTTACTTCCAAAGCTTCCTGCTAGCAGGTATAACACTTTTCTAGCCCTCTGCTTCGCACTTTGATTTAAAATAATCCTTCTAACACCTTTTTCATAATAGAAATTTGTTTTATGTCCTTCTTTGAATAAACCACCACAACAACAACAATAATAATAAATACAGCACAGACCATAGAGGTAAGCTTAGATATGAATGAGAGTTTGTATTTAGAAGTTCCAATAGACTATTGTTCCAACAGGCATTAAAGACTATTTTTCTCCCAAGACCATCCAGAAATGTTAACATAATTTACTACAATCACCATGGTGGATAAATCATAGTATCTGCTTTATAAACGAGAGCTTTCCATGGAAGTCATTGTAAAAGTGAGAAAAGACTAATGTCTGAAATAGGCTCAACTAATTAATGATCTTGGGTTCCACTCCCAGATGAGATCACTGTAACCAAATGGTAGTATGGTGGTATGACCAATGGTGGTCAACTTGAAATACAGTCTAGGAATGAAATATTTTAGACAAGAAAAACTTAATTTAACCAAGGTGGTGACTCTTATCCAAAAGATTTAAACTTCTGTTTTTAATACTACATGAATCATTAGTTATTAAAAATTAGATGGAGAGAAATATGCTGCAAACCTGCTGACTGGATTGTTCATATATCTTCAGTTCTGTGAAAAATTAGGGTAGTTTTGTGCAGAGTGTCACTGATCTTTGATTTTAGACTGTGTTCTTGTTAGTAAATTTTGGGAGTATTTATTCTGTAGAATCCTCAGTACCTTTGTTATTACTATATAAGGAGTCTTTTACAAATGACTGTCTCAACACTATAAATAGCCTCACTGTGTTACATTTTTCCCCTGAGTATCCTCACTATTGAGTAAATTGACTTTGTACAAGATGATAAGTCATTCATAATTGGGAACCTTAAACTACAGAGTAAAATTTGGAATCACTCAGTTCCTAACTAGACACTCTGTTTAACTTCACCATAACCATAATACGCTGTATAAAGTATCCAGCTGAGATCCTAATTCAATTAGTCTCTTAGTCCAATCTGTATTTCATATATTCCACTAAACTGCACTTCCGTAAATGCACTCCCAGTGTGGAAAAAAAGTACTGGCAGAAGACATGCTCTGAAGTGTAATCTTTCTATGTAGAATCAAGTGGTATTTATAACGGCTTCTCCACAGTTTTAGTAATGGACCTAAAGTTCATGGCAAGATCTTGTTCTAGTAACAGCTTAAAAATAAGCACAGCTTATTTCATCTGCAGTTTAGGAGAACAACGAAAGTTAGGAAAGTAGTTCGCTCTTCAAATTTCTTCTGGTGAGACTTCCAGTACGAACACCAGTTACACAGCAGCTTTGTGATACGTGCTTGGCTTCAAAGTCTTGGTCTTGACAAGGACTTAAGTTGCTTACACACTGGGTCAGTACCATCCTGAGAAAGGATGGCCGTAGGGATGGAAAAGGATCATTGAGCTGTTTCTACACCTCAGAATATAAAAGTCATCTTGCTGAGTGTGGCTTTCTGACTATTCAGATTTAGAATTTATCTTACTAAATGAGAAAGATTAAAAAATGAGTGATTATCTTCAGTATTATCTTACGTACTCCAAATCCTCATGTCCCCCTTTGCCCTCGATATAACACAACTAAATCACTAGTAAATTATGCCACTGCATATAATCATCCACAAATAATTCATTCTTCAGGCTCTACTAACCAAGATACTTACAAATGACTCATAGGGATAGAATCTTTCATTGTAAAATATATCTGAATTCATTTTACTGCATGTGGCTCTATAAGCAACTATATTAATTCAGACAGTGTTAAAGTACTTAGTGGAATGTTTTCTTAGAAGCAAAATGAGGTTCCAGCTCCTTCATTTGAAGAACCACAGTTTTTTTGCTGGACATTTCTGACTGGAGAGACAGCAATGTTGGTGTAACTCTTCTATGCCTCAGGCTTTTCCTCCTTCATTTGTTCAAGAACTGAAAATGAAAACCACAAAGCACTATCCAGAATAAAATGCAGCCACTTGAGGGATAGCTGGGAATGCTTGATACTCATCTCAGGGCCAGTTTCATGCCCCTCAGTAATATCAACAGAACTGTATTTTTCTGCCCCAGGTATCAAGAATGGAGTAAAAGAGAATAGATTAAAGTCAAGAGTCAAGCACAGGCAAAGAGCTGGGATAGAGAATATACTGCTGAAGTTTCTTACATTGGGGAGATGGATGTAGGGAAAGGAATTTCCAGTGAAGCAGGAATTACCCCTCTGAAATGGTCACCCTGCTCTAAACAGAGTTCTAGAACTGGTTCATCTGCATATTTCCAGACCAGGATGAGAGACTGAATGCAGTATCCTCCCTTCCGTTGCTTTAGGCTAAAAGAACTGTCACAATAGTATTGTTATAAGCATCTTCTATTTTGGTCATTCTGCTCTGGGATATAAAGCACAGACTGGTCAAAGACTATATTTAGGCCATGCCATCCCAATATATTTGTTTCTCCTCTATCTCAAAGCAACCCATATAAATCAGAAGGAAAAGTAATAATTCCTGTCACAGAATTCCCAACCTGACTTCACCTAAACTGCCAGAACAATCTGAGTCTGATATCAAGTTCACTCTAAACAAATTTTAATCAGTTTGTGGTGCGATAGGTAATGAAGGCTTCTCCAGAAAGGTTAAAAGGTGAACAAGTGGATGGGTGGTGGGATGGATGGGTAGATTGATGGGTAGAATAAAAAGAAATAATTATTCAAATTAACTAAATAAGGTTGGCAAATTTCAGTTGTACAGGAATTATGTTAGTTCTGCTTGCAGGCAAACTTAGCCGGGATAAATAACAACATGGACATTGTAGGAGTGTTACTGTCTTTTTTCCCTATATTTAAACACTTTCCTTAATGTAAGGAGGGGTATAGTCACTGCAGCAAAATAATTGTTGACCTTCCAGTACTCTAACTTCTCTAATTACAGGTCTTGTCACTTCTGTGGTCATAGACTGCTACCCACCAGAAATCTCTCTCTTTCATTAAATTTGGACTAATATTTCTGTTTTTATCTGCTATAGAGCACCAGCTGCAGTGGAGATGGGGAGGAAAAAACAAGAGAGGATTCAGAAATACACTGGCCCATACAGAGACCTGACATTGTTGAAGGAGTCTGGATTCCTGAACTGCTGGTGGTAGTGTCTAGACCTAACAGTTTCTCCTCATCTCATTTGGAAAAAAAATATGAGATGGAAGCTTCTTCAAACCAGCTTGTGCAACACTGTTTCAGTTGAATACTAAACCTCAAGTCAAGTGCATCTTCTCTTTCGTGCAAGCTGTTAAATGGTTGAAAGCAGGTCTTCTTCTCTTCTTGTGGAATAAGGGACTGAGAAAAGGTGAGTGAGTAATCATCACAAGGAATCTGGATCTTGGGGCTTTAAAATCAGATAACCTTCTCCTGGAGCAAAGTCTTGAGAGAGTAGAGGAGGCAATCAGAAGCAAAACTTTGACCATCAACATCCTCTGATTCTGCTCAGACTTTTAATTTCCTGGAGTATGTCATTGCCTTTTCAGAGTTGTTTCCATCTCTTTACTCAGAGGAATGAACCCTACATTGACCACTATAATAATGTAGATAATTTACCACTGGTCTTGATACTGTGCTCTTGCCAATACCTAAAAGGTAAGGGGGTTGTGAGTATTTTCCATGTTATAAAAGGACTCTTTCACTGTATACAAGATCTATTGGCCTCAAAAAATGGAAAAGAGAGACAGAATTACCTTTTGTGCTTCTCATCCCTAAAACCTCCCATTGCAACATTGACCAGAATTTTGACCATAATATTTGAAATCAACATCATGCCAATGGCTCCAGAGAGAGTATAATATGACCTGCACCAGATGAAGTACAGAGTTACTCTGTGGAAAGTGATTTAAATCAATACAAAATACCTCAGAATTCTCAGGGAGTCTTTGCCTTCCTACCTGCTCTCTACTTTATTGATGTACTGCTAAACGAAACTAAGTAGTACATCAATACACAGTTTTAATTAGGATACTGGGGCTTGAGGAGATGTCTGATATTTTTTTGGTGGGAGAAGAAACCATCAAGTCTAGCAAAGAGCAAAACAGAGCTAAAGGAAAAATCGGTGTCAAGGGAATAACAAAAAAACTAACAAAATCACCAGAGCTTGAACAAAGCAGTAGAAGGTTATACAAGTGAAGATCAATGTCTCAAAGGAAACAGAAGGGAAAAAATAGACCAATGCTATTGACAACAATAAAACTTCATGCCTCTAGTTATTTTCTAAGTTTGTCTTAATTTTTTATAACACTAATGTAAATATAGATTTAAAAACTAAAAGCAAAAATGTTAGTTGAAAGAATAGAGTTTTTTTCCCTTAAATCTGTGTGATAAATTTCCACAGAGAATTGTATTTTAAATAATTATGTACTTTTGGATAGTAGATTTTTCTGCTGTGGTAAAGATGTCTGGTGTAAAAAGGTGAGAGAAAGAAAAGAAGTCTCAGTGCAAGGAGTTAACAAATAGTATAACCTAAGCTAGTTACTAAGTTATCATTAAGACTTCCAAACTACATTTAGTGAAAAAAAAAGTGCCCAAGATTTATTTACGTATTTCCTATGGATGTTACCACTGTTCTGTTGTCTTTAGAAATGGTATTCTAAGAGAAATAAAGAAAATGAATGTTTATGAATAAGTACAAGAGACAATTTAACACACCACTAATATTTGTAAAATCTGTACATGTATATATTTTGAAAGACAGTTTCTTTTCAAAAAGAAAATATTGTTTAAATATTTCCTGAAATAATATACTTTTAGATTAGCAGATACTATATATAGCAACATATTAAATCAAGAGTTGTAAGGATATAAATTCATTGCTAATGAAGTTTCAGTGACTTAAAAACAATTTTACTTCAATTAGCCTGAATGCTATGATTAGGTAGAATTAGAAAAAGGTTTTCAATTTTATGAAATAAAAACTGTGGGGAGAAGTATCTTTTTTATTTTTTGTTTGGGTTTTTTACACCAATTCTGTAAAAAAAAATTAATTTCCTTATGTGCTTTTCTGAGACTGTTAAAATTCTAGTGACTCCTGCCCTATTACTTTTGGCTTACGCAATGAACAAACTCAAAGATATTTTATTCCTGGAAATAGTATAAAATGAAGTCAATAGTCATTCAGCATTTTAATGAGATGAAATTCCTAAGCCTTTTATTTGAGGGAAAAAAAAACAATAGCAACAAGAAACAACAAAAAGGAATCAAATTTAAAATTAATTCTGTATTGTAAAGGTATGAAGTTTTTTTTTTTTTAAATTTACATAGCTTCAGAAATCCATTAATTTTATGTTACATATTTGATGTTTAAATCAGGATTTCAGAATATTTCAGAGAAGATGTTAAATTTTTATATATTTCAGTTTCCTGAGATATGATAGTGATATAAGGACGATGACATATTTTGAGAGTCCATAAAGAAATAATACAGCAAGTGCAAAGTATTTTAATTGTGAATTGTGTGGAGAAAATACAGATCAAAATACCAGGGTTATATTTTGTGATAGATTCTTAGGCATGAAAGAATTCTACAACAGGATAAATATCACTGAATGATCATCTTGGAATTATGGCTTTTCATTCCTTGCTGACCACTAAAGCAAAATACTTTTCAAGGACCATTTCAGTTGGAATGTGCGAGTCTTTCTAAATATTGAGAATTTCCTTACATACAGTGCAAAAGGTCTTTAAAATGAATTTTTAACTCTGGTATTGAATTTCTGTTATGAAGATCTTGAGATGATGCTTTTTTTTTGCTGCTTTGTAGCTTTTGTTGTTTGGGGGTTTTTTTGTTTGCTTTGGTTTGGTTTGGGTTTTTTGTGGTTTTTGTTGTTGTTTTGTGGGTTTTTCATTTTAAACAGGCTTATATTTCAGCATTTTTCTCACTAGGGTCACTGTACATTTAATAAAGGATGTAAGTTAAATTTAAAAAAATTATTCATAACTTGCCTAATTCTGTTCCTATGAAAGTACTTAATAAAATTTCTTTGGCTTCAGGAGGAGCATCAGGGTAAGGATTTGCCTATTCTTTTGAAAGTATCCCTCTTGATTTCTGCATTTTCTTTGCCAGTAGACGAAAAAACAGTAAAAAATACAGTAGGAGCAGAAAAGGGAGAATTAGAAATATAAGTAAGATTGAGGCTTTTTTTTAAAGTCTTGCTCTTATTCTTTAGTAAATCTAGAGTAATTGCAAAGATGAATAGATTTGTTGTTATACAAATGAATGACCTAATATGAAGAGATCTATCTTATCAAGCCCGGATGAGTTTCCTATGTAATTTTTGGGCAGTTTCTTAAACATTCTTTCTCCAACCTATCTTAGGAGAAAAAACAGACAGACAAACAAACATAAGTCCAAAACCCCAAAACAAAATGAAACATCAAAATCTTCTAAGAGGTATTATAATCTCTAATAAAATGGAGTAGTTCTAATAAAATCCATTAGTGTCTTTAATACTCTTGGATTCTATCTCCATAAAGAAAATTCAACCACAGTATTCAGGACATAGTCCCAAAATAAACCACGGCAAATACTGTGTTCATTTAATTTCCGAAGTTCTGTTCAGCAATTAATCACTCACACAGTTAAGAATTTGAAGACCTATTACTCTTAGGTGTTGGCACAATTTATTGCATCAACTGCAATTGCTTATTGGTTGAACTGGAGTTAGATCCAATGATCTCCTAACATTCAGTTTAACAGGGTTATAAGACCCAAGAACACCATTCAGTTTACTTTGAACACCATCAAACAGTTTTAACTTGTTATTAAAGGCTCATCCAGCACAGGTCTACAACTGCAGTTGGTCTGTGTTTAATAATTGATGAAACCTGTATGCAACCCCATATCAGTGTGAGAAAAGGTGAAAGAAATACTATCTATAATATGGGGATGGTGATTAATAGCTATACATATAGGTTCTATTTTAAGCAATATATAACAAATATATTGGCTTAGTTGCAGTGGTGATTAAGGAAAGAATAACATCATGTCTTTAAAGTTTCTCTCATTGAGTAAAAGTTGAAAACTACTTAATCTCCACCCCCAAAACCTTAAAGGAATTAATATACTGAAATAGTAAGCAAAACATCAGACATTTACATTTTCCTTTACATTCGCTTTTACAGAAATGTTGGAAACTGTTTCAAATCCATTCAGCCAATGACAATCTAACTGGGGTGTAATCAGATTTTACACGTTGATTCACGTTTTCCTACAACATATTTTATATATTTGATGGTGACTCCAGGTTTTAGATGGAGAAACAGAAAATCCTTAGCTATTTTTCCTTTTCTTCTTGTCCTTCCTCTTCTTTCCTGCTTTACCCAATGTTCTGTAAGGCTGCTTTTGGGATCTTACTTTTCTTCTATTAAAGTGCCACCAAGGCCCTCCTTCAAAACAGTTAATGATTTCCCCAGAACTGCTTCACAGGCTGACCATCCAAGAAAGAATAAGTTGCAGGTAACCACAATTTTTTTTTCCCTGAATCACAGAATCTGTGGAATTGGAAGGGACCCACAAGGATCACTGAGTCCAGCTCCTGACCCTGCACATCATGGCTTGGCTTTGTGAAAGAAGATTTGGGAAGGACTCTACCCACGCTTGCTGCAGGCTCGCTGATGGCTAAAAAGGCCAATGCACGACAGACAAGTCCAGTTGCAAAAGGCACAGCAGAAAGGCTCCCCAGCTGGTACCGACAAGACACGATTCTTTCTGCATTGTCTTTTCTCCTCGAGAGTGATCCTGCGTGTGTTCTCAAAGGAAGCAGCAGCGTTATAGATAGTTTGTCTCCAGGCCTCCCGATTGGAGGCCAGAGTAGACCAATGGTGATGATCAACATGGCCAAGGCTGAGATATTGCTTCAGGGAGTCCTTGTATCTCCTTTTCGGGGCTCCTCTCTTGCGGCAGCCAGTGGCGAGCTCACTGTAGAGCACAATCTTAGGGAGGCAAAAGTCCTTCATCCTGGAGACGTGCCCTGCCCAACGCAGCTGTGTTCTCAGCAGCATGGCCTCGATACTTGTGACTGCAGCCTGTTCAAGAACAGACATATTGGTCACATAGTCCGTCCAGTGGATATTTAGGATTGTACGGAGGCAGCATTGATGGAACCATTCGAGGAGTCGCAGGTGGTGGCGGTAAATGACCCATGACTCAGACCCATATAAAAGACTAGACAGTACGATGGCTCTGTAAACACTGATCTTTGTACTTTTCTTCAAGTGNCAGTCCAAAAAGCTCAGCAGCCTCTGCAAAGCAGGATGTTAAACACTGCAGAGCTACTTCTGTGTGAGTAACGAGGGCAGCGTTGTCAGCATAAAGCAACTCACGCACAAGATGATTTAGGGTCTTAGTATGGGCCTTCAGTCGCCTCAGGTTGAATAGGCTTCCATCAGTACGATACACACGACCATCCCTAAAAGTCACACCACGTGCCTGAGAGTGTTGTCCAAAAACTTGAATTCTGTCAGACTTGGTGCTGTGACCGCTTCCCTGGAGAGCCTGTTCCAGTGCCCAGCTACCCTCTGGGTGAAGAACCTTTTTCTAATACCCAACCTAAATCTCCCGTGTTTTACTGATAGTGTTTTATTTCTTGGAAGAGGAAAAATCAATTGTAAATTAATGGGCTGCCATAACACAAGGTCTTCTTAGCTTTGACTGATCAAGAGACCGGGAGATATCACCACCCAACAACATCTTTCCTAGTACCAAATTACCATTTCTTTTTTGTCATTCTTATTGCAACCCACTATATTTTTGAGCCAGGGAAGCTACTGTAGTGGGTATTCTATGGAACTCATAGCTTGAATACCTGCATACAAGCTTGGGAGGTTAAATGAAATAATAGGGTTGCATTTAATCAAATGAGTCTTCAATTATCTAATGATTTCTTCTTTTCTATCTCTTTTCCAGGTGCATCAGAAACACCAGCAGATATTTATCACATACACAGCAACAATCTTTTTATGTTTGTCTGTGCCAAAAGTATGGATGTGTGGAATTTTACTAAGAGGAAACCTAGTAACTCAATTCAGTTTCCCAAGAAATAATTTTGACAGATTTTTTTTTAATAAAAAATGGACATACTTATGAACAGACAAAAAGCAGGTAGCTTTGTGCAAAAATTAATTAAAAATTGATTTATTCTAGCTGGAAAAGGTGTTATTTCTATGACAAACAAGGTTTACCGATGTGAATTCTGTTGATGTGAATGACAAGTTAAAACTGAAACCTGAGCTGTAATTGCATTTTACCATAGTAACATAAAGTAGTTAAATGGAACTAGTGCTGTTTTACCCACTTTTCTTTTCAGAAAGTGTCAGAATCATTACTAGTAAATGTTTTTAATTGAAAAGGTGATTTTTGTGCCAGAATTAATCAAACATGGCAATGTTTGAAATATCCAAAGGAGTACTCATGCCTGATGTGGAGGAGTGTGTCCCCTCAGACATGCCTCAGACATCTCAGACATGCCTCAATAACAAGCATGAGGAAGAATTGAGGGAGAAGCTGCCCCATGAGGGGGTCAAGCCAGGCACTGAGGGTGACCCCTGGTAACAGGGTCCATTGGCAGCTGCTGACAAGTCAAGTGATGAAGCAGGTCTTTGATCCCTCCAGGAGCCAAACTGGGGGCAAAGGAGAAGGGGCATGGAGAGGAGCCTACAGTGTAAGTTCAAGAGGTCCTTCTAGGGGACAGGAACAGTCACACTTATAGTGTTGATGGGGCAGAGCAGGGGGAGTCCCCAGGCTGGACAGGGCCAGAGAGGGTTGTTAACATCCACAGGACCCTGAGAAATTTGACCAGTGTGCACGTATCATTGTAACATTGCAGGATCAGCCCTATCAGATGGTGTTAATGAGGAAGGTATCTATTCCCCAAACCCACAGGGTTTTTCATTGGAACACTATAAAACAACCCCTGTTTAAAGTCAGGGCACATTGACTGTATTTTGTGTTCTCAATTCCCTCACTGGCTAATGGATTTGTATTCAATTAAAGCACCCAAGGCGGGGAGAGGGAGAGCTCCCCAAAGAGCACGACAGTATTTCAGTTTTCAATGAACTTTTTAAAAATACTGTAATAAAAATCTCAGGTACTTAAGATCATTTGGTTGTTAAAAGAGTTAATAAAAAGAATTGCTAAGTGCAGTGAATTGGCTGTTATTTCTCTGAAAACACAGAGCTTCTGTCTGTTGCCTTATTGTTCCATAGACATAAAAGGCTGGCTCCAGTTTCCTACTCCATTTGCATTAAAGGACCAGTTTTCAGGCTTGACTGCATAAGATGCCAGTAAACAAATCCCTAAATTAGTGCTTAAAATGCTATTTAGGTGACTAAATAAGGATATATGTCCAAAATATTTATACTAGACTGTCTAAAATTAGGAAGGGTAAATAAATCCCTAGTTAAGAGACAGTTACTCAAGCAGAAGTGGATTGATCTTCAAAGCTGGAAAAAACCCCAGTGAATGTCCCTGGAAGGGTTCAGATATGAATGCACTTTGCAGGATTAGATCTTCAGAAAACAAAAAATTTTTTTGTGTTACCTGCATTTGACTCCTAATATTATCTCATCTCAGACATTTTTTGAAAACAATCAAAAAAAGATAGAAATGTTGAAATAAGAAAGTAAAATTGCTATAATGTAATATTTTAATTATTTTCTCATGACATGAAAGCATATATGAATTCAGATTCATCTGTGGGTGGGATTCATTTCACTCAAGCCTATGTATCATAACGCAGATTCCTCCATTTGGATTTAGTTGTCTAGTTTCCCATTATAGATAACAGAGGTCTAATCAACATATTAACTGGAATTTAGTCTAAAGACCATTGCCCAGTTGTAAAGGTTTAATTTAGAAAGAAATGAATTATACCTTAGCTTTCACGCTGATTAGCTCTTTGCCAACAGTGAGGGACTGCAGGTGATTTTAACGTTGTAGTCACCATCATTTAACCAGATTAAACCAGTCAAAGCATAATACTTATAACTTAATGAAGTTATTCCTCAGTGACAATGGATGAGAAAAGAAATTATAGTTCTTTGTATGTGTATAATGTAATACTGGATCTTTTTATTTTATAACAGCTTTTTCAAAATCAGCTGAAATGAAGTCCTAAAAGAAATCAACTTAGGAATTTCACTTTTTCATTTTTTTACCCAAGTGTACTCTCAACAAGTGCTGAGCATATTTGATTTTAAAGGAACATGAAAAAATCAATATTAATTTGTTCAGATGTTTTTCTGATTTTTAACAGTTTTGTGATGTGGTCAGCATACTGACAGAGATAATTTTTTATTCATCACTGCACAACTGTTTGAATGTTGGACCTTGCCATGGCAGAAATTAACAACTAGATTCAGTCTTGAAAATTGAGTTTATTTGTCCTGTATCTAATAATATAATGGTAAAATGGTGTGATGTAGGGCAGTGATGAGTGATATCTATGAGGATAAAAAACTTGCAATTCTTTTTGCCTTGGCATTTGATTTGCAGAGAGGAGAACAGGTGAGCTCTGGAGAGCATTTATGCCATCTGGCATTAGTTTACAGGTTAAATAACTTCATCTTGTGCACATTAATGGTTTTCTATGGTCCAGTTTTCATTTGAGGATTATCAGTTTTGTCTTCTGGTTGGGCTGTGCATGTTGTCATGCTGATATACTGCCTGTAATTTTTTCAATCACAAGACATGGAGTAGTGACATATTTCCAGTCCCTAGACTCCACAATAAGCTCAGAGCTTCCTTTTCTGCTAGCTACAGTGGCAATTTTCCAACAGGACAAATACTGGTAATCAAGATTTTCTGCTCCAAGAAACATGTTTTATTTACTAGTTGTCAAAGAAGGCAAAATACAGAAGACAAATACAGAAGAAAGGCACTGTGAGGAGCCTTGTTAACAAATCCAGGTCTTTCAAAATCTGGAAAAATGTTTATGATGTCCTATGTTAACAACACAGATGCTGGAAGGATATGTGTTCTCACACTGAGGATTGCAGTCTGCTTATGACAATATATGGAATACTTGGTTGTCAGAAAAAGCATCCCAGCCCATGTCATAAGTTGCTAAACATTAAGAAACACATGAACAATATCTGCCAACACCAGAGGGTAGTTTTTAAGACTTTAAAATCTCAGCACAAAGGTAAACAATGAGTGCTCATACAGTATTTTAATTTTAGATAAGGATCCAAGATGACATATTAAAAATGCTTGTTAGATCTGTAGATGTAAATACTGTAAAAAATTCATTGTTTGACTACAAGCTGTCTGAAGAAGATACCTTATTTGCAGTCAGAGGATTGAATTGCATAAGAACTATAGGACACTACTCTATACCAATACACTTTATCCACATCTGTGAGACAGACCAGATGACTACACTCATACTCATCTGCAATGATCTTATCATTTCAGGATGATTCATATTAGAGTTGCTGATGAGAAGCAGGTGGTTTTCGCAGTGCAATACTTCTGCCTCAGTTTAGACATCAGCAGCAAAATGAGAAGAATGTGACTGTCAATGGGCCTATTTCTCTTCATGTGTTAAGAAAGGAGTCTCGAAAACTGGCTCAGCTCTAGATAGCTATAATGTAGAGGCGGATCATAACATATTTCCTAGCAGAGGGTAGACTAGGCCACAGATTACCTGACGTGATGTACCACAATTCTATTTCCCTCAAATATCCATGTGAGATTCTTTCACTAGCTCATTTCATAACCATTTTGTTTGCTAGTGAATATTTTGAATGCAATAATAATAAAAAAGTAGAAATATAAGGAAAAAGACATTTAAAGCAGAGTTCCAGGTTTCATTATCACAATATTTGTGTGATTAACCTGTGTAAATGGTACTCCATTTGTGTTTATGCTATGTAAACCAGATTTTCCCAATTAAGAAGGCAATAAGAAATAGTGCATCAGTTTTTACTCTTTCAGCAGTTTCTTTCTTACTTTTTAACAAGAAATTTCCTTTTAAAGAGATAAACTTTTAAAAAAAACATTCTTACTTGTAGTGAGTTACCATATATTGTTATTTTAATTCTTTATTTTCTAGTTCAATGTCTAAAAGCTGAGAGTTTTCAACAATAATGACCTAGATGAATCTGGATGTATGGAACTGAAGTCCAGAGCCCACAAGAGATAGACCCAGTGACTGCTCTTCCTGTTGATGGAAGTTTACAAATAACTACAGTACCCTCTAGGCTTCAAAGTTATGCACTGAATTTGCTTACATTTTTAACTGAAGTTTGGAATAGTTTTGAAGGGAACATGAGAAGTGTCTCTGTTCCAGTTTTTTAACCATGATGGTTACAGCAGATCTTCTCTGAATTAAATGCTTTAGTTCCGTAGCTACAGGTGGCCAAAAACTGAACTGTGCTCTTTGTGACCACCCATGCTACCTTCTCAGCTACTATTAAAAGGGTAGGGATCAACCCTTTCTGCTTTTAATAAAAATAATTTTGACTATTGTTAATGCTGCCAGAGAGTAATACATATGAAAAAAAAATGTGCATATCAGCTTAGCTCCTTTGGGGTCTGAAGCCAGTGACATTGGTTCTGTGAACCATGAACAACTGAAGGCTGGATGGGGTCCTGATCTGCTTGGTTCAGCCAGAGTGGCAGATCCTCCAAATAAGTACATTGTCAAACTTTCGGCATCAACACTTTTTCTGGCACAACTTTGGTTTTCTGAAAGATATTGGGCACCTAAGTAGTTAGGTGGGAATGCTCATCAGCTTTTTGGACTTTAGCATGTAGACAACAATTACTTTACTTTTTGCTGCATAAATGGGTTTATTTGATCTCTGGTTGAGCTCTTCAGAAGATAAGAAAATTGTTTTGGTGTAACCATTCAATAAAGTGACTTACTGCAAAGAAATAAAAAAGGGAGAATAGTAAATTCTGCATGTAATAGTTTCTCATTTTTGTTTATCGATGGTTTAGAACTGAAAAAAACTACTCTGCGGGGGATTGAGTTCTCTCTCTATTGCAGACATCTGCTTCACATAATTTTATTTGAAAAAGTATTAAATATTATTAGAAAATTAAAATGCTTCATCATTTTCTATTTCTTTTTTTTGTTAATGTATAAAATTATGCATGTGACCAATATGTAATCTGCTATTTCCAATTTATGAAACCAGGTTATAAACTTTGCATTGGAAACTGTTCACAAAGACAAAAGCAATTAAAAAAATCAGCAGGTAAACATATCTGTAAAGTTTTTATCCCAAGGGAAATCAGACACCTTCTTGAATTTCAAAATCTTGACAGTGATACTGATGCTTAGATAGTTTCAAAGTATCTGACACTCTAAACCAATTCAATTATTCTATTTCTTTTTGATTATGCATTAAGAATTGCAGTGTAAGTGTTATTGGAAGAAAAGCTCTTAGAATTTAATAAGATTTAATTCAGTGATTCATATCCACTGCTGTTGTGTGCTGATGATTAACAGAAGAACTTATCTTGGCTGAACTGCCTGTCCTGAACGGAAAATATTTGATATCACAGTGCTTTCATGGAAAAAAAATAAAAAATATTTAAAACAGTAAATAGTTAGATTTTTCAAGAACAGGCACTGTTTTTAAATTTACATACTCAAATGTGAGTAATTTTTTCCATTAGCACAAGATTTCCCAAATAAGGCATATCATTCCAATACAAAAAAGTAAGTGAACTGAGATGTTGCAGGAGGATTTTCTCCTTGCAGATGTCAAACAAAGAATACATTAAATTGTATTAAATTGTATGGGCATTAAATTTGTGCAAACCCACATGCATCAATTTTTCCCACAACAGAGAAGCTTCAAGTTTAAAATAAATTCATGGGCAGAGAGGCTCCCATAAAAGTTTTGAGCTGGATGTCTTTTCCTAAAATATCTGAACTTGCCAATAAGCAATGATTGATTAAGGTATATTAAAAAAGCAAGATGGCAACTTACAGAAGTTACCTATGTAACTTAACCTTAGTCTGGAGAAGAGGAGGCTCAGAGGTGACCTCATCACTCTCTACAACTACCGACGGAGGTTGTAGCCAGGTGGGGGTTGGTCTCTTCTCCCAGGCAACCAACAGTAAGACAAGAGGGCACGGGCTTAAGCTCTGCCAGGGGAGGTTTAGGTTGGATATTAGAAAGAAGTTCTTTACAGAGAGTGTGATCAGGCATTGGAATGGCCTGCCCAGAAAGGTGGTGGATTCACCATCCCTGGAGGTTTTTAAGACGAGGCTGGATGTGGCACTGAGTGCCATGATCTAGGAATCACAGTGGTAGTGGATCAAGGGTTGAACCTGATGATCTTGGAGGTCTCTTCCAACCCAGTTAATTCTATGATTCTATGTATTTTTAACATCAGCAACAATTTGCCAATAAAGCTAGTCTTACAAATCATGCTGTTGCAGATTCTAGACTCTGATGATGAAAGCATCAGAAAAATGAAAAAGAACCTTTGGTTTAAAACAACATTGCAATGCTCCCTGGAGGTGTTAAAGTTGAGAGCCTTTGGACAACCTACTTACTCACTTTTCTGCAATCAGTGCTAGAATATCTACCCATGTGGTAGATATTGGTGCAAATTAACCCAATATTAAAATCAAAATATCCTTGATAAATATTCATTTATTGACGTGGGGTTTATTTTTGCATTGCAAGAATCATGTTTCAGAAGATTAAATTCTTTCTTTAAACATTCCCACCATCACCAATTCAGTAGCAATGATCGGCTCAATACACTTTTTACATCTCTATAGATTTCTGTAATGATCATATGAATTACTGTGCCACATATTCTGATTTCAGAAACTACCAGTCAATAAATTTCTGTTCTAGACCCACAATGGTGGACCTTTTCATGTTGAAATGTGAAAAATTTGAAACCATTCTAAGTCTAATGGATATTAATAAGCTTGACAGAAAATTATTTTCCCTTTACATGGCAAAATTTGAGACTTTTCATTTAGTCACTTTTTTAAATGGAACACAAAGTGAACCAAAACATCTCTTTCATAGCTAAAAGAAGAAGAAAGAAAAAAAATATAATTGTGGATAGTACATAACACTATGGTTACATATTGTTTCCTAATTTTGTTATCAATTGTAAAATTAAATTAGTTCTTGTGACATTCAATAAAATTTTAAATCTTTAATTAATTTTATTTTCCCCTTTTTATTATATCTAATGTTAAAGCTATTTCTGTGAAAAAGTTAGATTAAAATGGTACATTTATAATGAAACAATTATAATCAAAGGTATTATTATAATACAAATAAAGATATAGGTACATTTAGAATCAGGAAAAGAAGCTCCCATTTTCCCACTGGATACAGGAGGTAATGGAAACTTGATTTCCCACTTTATCCTGATCTAGACTTTTCATATAGCATTATTTAAGCTACATAATCTCTTAGACTCACTGCAAGAAATGCGGTGAAGATTAATGAGCTACTATTTGCTAAGACTAGGAGGCTAGAAGCCATTTAAGCTCAGGATGACATTTGGGTTTGGATAAAATCCTCTCTAATCCTAAATCTGTCCTAATTTGTCTACAACAGTAACTGACCTAAAGATGTCCTTTGCATTTTGTTTACAAGGAGAATATTCTGGGCTCAACCTGGGAGAGAGTAAATTACTCAGAGGTTTATGAGAAGTTGTTGAGAACCAGAGCTGAATTCTGCTCAATTCTACTCCATGAACCATATGACTAAATTATTTCCTTCCTCTGACAAAACATCACAATTTTTAATCTGTGGGTTCTTTTTTTCACTTCAAGACTATGTGTGTCTACGTGTGCCTTCCTTCCTCCCTTCCTTCCTCACTTCTTTTTTTCTTCATTTCTTATGTTCTCTGAATATTACCGTATCATGCACTATCTGTATATTAATAATGAGCAAAGGTTGAGACGCTTATTTTGTGTATGAGCAATAAAGAGTTAAATGGCAGAGGATTTAGGAAACCATGTTTTCTCTTTGTAGCTCCTCCCCATCTAAACAAAAGAGTGCTCCAAGTATTTAGGCTTCATATAAGATGAAAGCCCATCCTATGTTGTACTTCCAAGAGTCTTTAAATCAGGATCAGAATAACATTCAAAGTACTTGGATTTCTACTGGTGTGAACAAGAGAACTTTCACCAGTTTTCTTTCATCAGATCTTTGGATCCCAAATTTTTAATACTTGGTGCTTTGGTGGAATACTGATAAATTTGGTCAACAGTGAGCTCTCCTCTTGACAAACTAGATTCAGAGCTGGGATCTCATCTGTTTTCATTTTAGACTGTATGAATTTTCTTTTAAAGGATGTTTTCTGTCAGATGGTTAAGCCTTTATTCCTGGTTTGATTTAACAGTACACAAAACAAAGTGCACCCATTAAAAACAAATAAAGCACAATTTATAACATGAACATCTTCTGCAACAAGCCATTTGGATGGAAGGTTGGAGCCAACTTGGACAATATATAATTCAAAACAGCCATAGGAAAGCTGGTCCTAGTTAAATTTTGACAATTGTTGAAGAATTATCATATTGATCTGTTACTTTACCTTTTTTTTAAAACTACGTCATTACATCAAATTAAAGAATAGACAAAGGAGATAGCAAAGGGCACTAAGTTGCACTTAACATTTCAGGTATTAATTAAAATTTCAGCACTATTTATTAATATACAATGTTAATTACAGACAAATACAGGAGCAGTAAAGAGAAAAAATGTAAAATAGAAGCAATATACACAGTAATTTTAAGTGAATATAAGTTAGCTTAAAAATTCTTCGTCTTTCCAACCCACTAAGTTTCTGAGCAAGAATTTTAGAAGTTATTATGAGTGGTTTTATTGACTACAGAAGTATTTTTAACATCCCCTTATTATTATTTAGCTCTTGTATCCAGGTAGTGCCTAAGGGAGCAGTTAGAATCACTGATCTCCATTGTGTTAAGTACTTTATGGATAAGATAGAAAAAACAGTTCCTGTCTTAAGAACCTTACAACTTACTTTTACATTCAGCAAAATTCTGCATAATTTACAATGACATTGAATACCACAGGAAACAAATTTTAAGCCTAGGGTGGAATATTCCATCCTACTCTGGTTAAAATTAATGGAGCCTCTGTAAACTTGTCCAGGGTGAAGTATAATGAAAAATGGTTACATAAAGAAGAAGCCACATCTGTTTCTGAGGAAAATGAGACAGGAATAAACACTAACTACCACAGAAATCCAAAATGTTGCACAGAACTCCCTAAATTTAAGCAGAGTTAGACAAAGTCTATTGTGCTGTAGTTTTGTTGGGAGTATGATTCATTCTAAAAGGAAGTTAATTTGGGAAGTGTCCCAGAGAGACTAAGGAAGGGGAATCTTTGCAATTGTACTGTTTTATGTACTGATGGCCATATTTTCCTCCTGGGCACATAAATATAGGGAAAATGCATTGTGGGACTTCAATTGGAGAGAAACAAACGCTTTCTGTCTGTGACACAGTGCAATATCTCTCCTACTCTGAAAATTTTGATGCCTGTGTAGCTCATCAGGTGATTGATCTTCTGCATTTCACACTACATGCTAAAAGGCTAGAGAAAAACTGCAGCACTGTAATGGCAATGTAGGAGCTGGCAGAACCACAGCAAAGAGACAAGAGGGTAATTCCTGCAGGAAACCTTGGCAGAACATGGCATCCAGGAACAGTTGCAAGTGTCTTTCTGTCCTCATACTGCTATCACTCTCCTAGCCATGGAAGCCTGAGAACTACTGAGGCCACCAGCCTCTTGATCACGACTCTGGTGCATGACAGTTTCATCATCCCAGAACATGCTGGCAGCAAAGGCTGCTTTTAAAGTTATTCATACTATGATATATTCTTTCTTGTTGCACACAAATTTTGCATTGTGGAAAGCATGCTGTGGAGACATTGCTCAGTTCTCCAAGGACATCTACTTCTCTTCCTTTTAACTCTGTCTACTTGGCAAGCTTGCCCTTGTAAATAAGGAGCAATATTGAAAAATACCTATACAGCCCATGACAAGTGATTTGTTTTTCACTTAGTTATTTCTAATTTGAATTTATATCTCTTTGTAGTTTTACTCTCTTCTAACTAGGCAAATGTATGTGTGGATTTTTCACTTGTTAGACAAGTTGTAGAAGAAAATACCCAACAGTCTGAATAAACACATTGAGCTAAAACACCTAAAACTTTTGGATTGAGCCCAGGAACCAGGCTCAGTGCTACTGTAGACTAGAAATACGTTTTTGATGTTAGTATACCAAAGGGCATGTGACTGGATTTTAGTGCTGTATAAGAATTCTTTGGGGTGATTCAGTCCCTAAAAATACAGCTGTTAATACTGCAGCAGGCTTTCCCAGAACAAATCTATACTCACATACATTTCACTATTGTAGAGAAAATCGGCTTAATTTAGTTAAAGCTCATTCTTTGAATCAAGAAAACAGGGCACAATAGGAAAAAATTCTGTATCTTGGGCTAAGAAGCACATGATTCTTCTGTTTTTAATCTTAAGACTTTGAGTAAAATAATCAGTGTGAATTCTCCTTTATAATATATATAACTGTAGGCTCTTTCCCCTCTCTGATAGAAGCTGTCCTTGATTTTCCATTTCTTGAGAAGTAGCACTGTGAATTTTTCCATGTCTTAGAAGAATTCACAGTTCATGTAAGCAAATATCCAAAGAATGGTTAGGCAGTTCCTCTTTAAATCTCTGTGCAAGAGACTTGTGATACAGCCACAAAATAACTGTCCATTGCTCTGGGTTCAGTAAAATTGAGCACAAAACTTATTTTGAAGATCTGATTGTATGATACTGATTATCTGTTTTAGCCACCCATTGCTTGTTGTCTAAAGAGTGGGGAATGAGCTGTCTTCTGCAAGGGATATTTTTCTTACAGTTTTAAGTAATGTTTTGTACAAAAAAAGAAAGCACCAAATTTTCTAATACAGCAGGGTTGTACACAGTCAGACATATTACTGTTCCATTCCTAATGATAACCAGTATGTTAGTGACAATAAGTACTCATTTTAATCAAAAAGCTCCATACATAAAGACAAAAATATATTTGAAACAGTTTATTTTGGTTCCATTGTTTCCTGCAGGCTTTGCCACAGAGTTCTCAGAAAGGCTGGCAAATGAAATGCTGCCATAGCAAAATCAGAAAGGGAAAAAAAGTTTTTCTTTTATAGTTCTTGCTCTTGCTGCTCCTTCTCTTATGCATTCTCTTTCCCCCATCTGGTCCTTGCTTTACCTCCAAAGTCTATACTCTCTTCGTTCCTCCAGCATAGGACTTCCTTTGAGGTACCATATCAAAGTAGATGGACAGTGAACAAATCCATAGCCCTGACTTGGAGGACCAGTACTTAAGACTTCTTTATAGAGGGTGGTGCTGGAATCTTCTGTTAATGTGGAAAAACAAAAATACAGAGCACTAAAATTTATGTGAATTACAAAGGCATCATCCTGGATAACTAGGGATTATACCTCTGTATCTATCTATATCTATATCTATCTCTATCTCAAATTGTATCAGATCAGCTTTACACTGTCCATTAGGATTAAATTATAATTATGTAATTAATAGGAACATAATTTTACACATACAAGCACATATACCTATCTACACAGACACACATGTACACATGCATATAAGACATATATATACATTTAAAAACATAAAGAACTGTGAAAAATGCTTTATATCCACTGGTCTAGGCAAAGACTAGATTCTACCTTTTTTCTTGCCTGTTATTGAGATTTTAAAATTACATCCTTGGAAAAATAGTTTTTCCTAGGTTTTCCTAGCAAGATGAAAGTTTCAGCAATGGTGTAATATGGAATTTCTACACACAAAATATAAATGCATACATGTAAACATCCAGTGTCTTAGGAGGTCTGATTTCACCAAATAATTCTGGAAAAGAAAGACATTTTGTAGAAGTATTTGGTTTTATAGTTAAAAACATATGTCAATTATTGGTTTTAGTATCACCATCTTATAACAATTGCAGTCAATGTTCAGCATCAGATAGCATTAGAGACATATTTCCACTCATGTCTATAGTAACAGGTTATCAACTACTTCATACTTAAGTAAATTATTCATGTTTCCCTATTTATAGGATACCTTTGTACCGAGGTGGATGACCTCAGCAAATGCCTTTATCTCAGCATCAGTACTGCACTAGGCTTCTGCATCAGTGTGCACTTGAAGTACAAAGCCTTCATGTTCCAGCTCAGTTTTCCAAGTGAGAAGCTTTGGTCTTACATTGACACAACCTTAAAGTATTATGTGAGGTGAAAAATGCAGAAAGGGAAATAATTTTCACGGTGCATAAATAATAATAGTGATTATTTTTAAAAATACCTTGAAAAAAACTTGAATAGAAAACTGTGTTGGATGCATTATTTTCTCTTCCTTTTTTCTTTTGATTAGTAATAACAAAATTTATTCCAAGTTCAGCATCTGGATTATTGGCCCATTTAATTGGAAGACATTGTAATTTCCGTAAGTTATTAACATATTTCTAACCATTCCCATTTCCATTTGAATTTATTGTGCCAGATACTCTTTCAGCAATGAATGCTCTATCCAAAGCAGGTTGAGTTCAATGAAAAGTGTACTTCTGACTTCTGTATTGGAGTCAAGTCCCATAAACCTTACAAATCAGTCTTGCAAGTAGTAGGGCAATCTTCTAATTGAGCACAGCAATCAGCTGGTGAATAGGAAACATTTGCCAGTTGAATCCACTAGCTGCATCTCACTATAAAGAGCAAGTAGGTAAGATAAGACAGTTTTAAAAAGTTCAGCTGTCTGAGACAGATCTATACATATGGTATCTATCATCCAAATCTGGTACAGCAATTCTCTGTTCAGTGTGAGAATATAACAATGTGTAAATGTTTCATTAATTCAGCAACAGGTTTTTAGTTGATTTTACTACATGATGTGTTACTTTTTGGATTTAAAAGTTTGGAAAGTGCTGTCTGTATGTCTTCCATATTAATTACAGCTGTCTATATAATAGGAATTCTTCATAATAGAAAAATAATAAAAAAAAATAGATCCCCAAACTTCAAGTGTTACAGAAAACTATTTAGGTTTTGTTTTTCAATGACATCCCAAAAAACAATCAAGCCAATGACACTACCTCCTCCACACTTCTTTCTTCTCTTCTTCTCAGAAGAAGGTGGCTGTGTATTTAAGCCATTTTTCTGGCATATTACAGACCAAATTTAAAGCCCCTCCAAAAGGAATGCATCCACCAGAGGTGTTCACATTAGAAGTGTGCTCATCAGCTGTATGCTTGTCATGTGTTTACCAGGGATTATTTTTTTTCAAACTTCCCTCTCTACACAACTACGATAAGTTGAGAGAGGTTTTATACAGACAAAACAGCGGTTTGACATAAGGGGTATAATACTAAGATTTATTACTACAAGATAAAAACTAAGGAATAATATATACTACAACAATTCTAATTAAGCTTGCTTATCTTATGAA
>VYXB01003577.1:133844-161763 GCA_013397135.1 Pachyramphus minor | reverse complement strand
GGCTTCCCACAAAGGGTCACAGCCTCCTCAGACACTTGTCAGCTCCGGCACAAACTCCTTCATGAATTGCTGGGGGATCTCTGCAGCCCAGTTATCTTCTACAGGTAGCATGGGTTTTTTAACTTTCAGTCTTTCCCCTGCTGGAGGGAGAGGTAGGGGGGGAAGCTCCCTCCATGCTTCTCTGCTCTTTCCTGTTAGACTGACCTTGGAGTAGGTTCTGTTATCTGAAGTCCTCCTCTGCTCTCTGCCGGGGCTGGAATTCTTTCTGCAGCAAGTTTCAGATGGACAGCTTCTGTCTGGAGTTTTTTTCTCCAGTCCCAGTCTGTTACACATCTTGACCAGGGAAGACTTCAGTGCTACACCTGCCCCCAGACCAGGGCCAGGGGAGAAGGGAGTCTGGCCCCCACTTGGGGGCTGCTGCCTCTCTCCTACGCCATGGCGTCTTAATTTCTTCTGCGCAATCACCTTCTCTTCCGTTTTCTTAAATATGTCATTAGCAGAGGCATTACTAAAACTTTTGATTGGCTTCTGTTCTGGAAATCCACCTGGACTTGATTATTTCAGTTCAGGGGGGGCTGGTAAACCCATGACAATGCTCCACAGTCAGTACTGAGACATGAGAAGTAAACTGCTCCTGTACACTCATCTGTGTAATGTGAGATGGGTGGGAATGCAGTGCTGCAGCTTCTTTCCTGCTTCTTGGACAGTGCACCAGGGGAAAAGCTGGGGTGCTGTGAGCTGCCAGTGATAAACAGGGCAGAAGCCTAATGCCCATATCCACATAAATGCATTCATGTAAGTTGTGATCATTAGGTTGCTTCTTCCAGAGTAATGAATCTCATCTCCTCTCTTTCTGACTACAGTCTTGGGAAATATTCTAGTGAAATTTGTGTGAAAACAGACATGTTGCCACTATAAGCTACCGTTGACATATCACTGCTATTTAATGGAAATTTTTTTTTTTTTTAAATTCCATTCTGTTTTCACATCACAGTTTTTAACTGTTAGAGGAAGTGGTGGGTGTAGAGGGACAGCAATATCAGCAAATGTTCAAAGGAAAATCAGTGAAATTAGCTGTGAGCCCAAGAAAAATCATGAGCAAGATAGGAAAGCTTTTCAAAAATAAACAATAGGAAGTCAGTGTGACTTCTGCTCCTAAATGTTTTAGTCTGTTTGATACTGCCATCTTAAATCTTTCTGCTGATCAGCTTTCTGTCATCTGAATGTTTACACTACTGGTGATGGTTTCACTTCACTAGGAAATATTATTCTGTTGTTAGGAAGTAAACATGGTAACCAGGATGCTATAAAACCACTAGAAGTTTATAATAATTTTCTTAAAGCAAGATATTCACATAGTTAATAGTGTATGCTCATATGGCAAGTCTGTGACCATTTGGTAAAAGAAAAGCCTGAGAAATTTCTTTCCTGAAATGAGAAACTGCAATATTTTCTTGCAAAGTGACTACAGAAGAAGAAACATCTGAGACATTGGCAGGCACATTAATGTGCTGGCTCGTATAGTAGGTGATTCTGAGAATGAAGTGGGTAATAGACAACAGAAAACCATTGGAGAGCAAAGAAAAAAATCTATGTAAACAATTCCTGTTATAGGTATAATGATTCTAATTCAGGTACTCTACTTCCTTAAAAATCTAAAAAAAAAAAAACCTGCACTGATTTAGTGTCCCTCTACAGATAGAAAAAAACTGCATGGTTGTTTGACACTTCTCTTTCTCTTACCCTTTGCCTAGTAACCATATGAATCAACAATAAAATAGCCTTGAGTTGGAATGGAAACTTTTTCACTACCACTCTGCAGAAATGTCAGTAACTTCACAGGTACAAGGCAAGCAAAACATCACATGCAACTTCTGAATCTGATTTCTGTGGGAAAATTGCAATTGTTTCTGGCTAGAATCTTGTGTGATCCTATGGGAATACCAAGACTATTTACGTTTTAAGCTTTATTAGTGTAAGATGTAGGATTATTATTTTCCTGGAAGAATCTTGGGATAGGGCTTTGTGGTTCTTTGCTGTTAAGTGGAATGTCTAAATAAATGTATACTGGTTAGACAGAAATAATGGAATGTGATATTTGCCATATAAGGATTTCTTTTTTTCTTCTTTCCTTTTCAATAATATTGTAGCTAAATTACCACTTTTGTGTTTGTATTTTCAAATCTGTAATTAATTGAGGGCTAATTTTATTGTATATTTCAATCTAATTACTTTTTTTTGTGGACCTAATCTGGTATTTAGATATCTAAATGATTGAGAACAATCACAATTATTTAAAAGCATAATTAATTGCAATATCAAAAAGACAAGCAAAAAGGTGAAATTCTGTTTAAAAATTAGCTCTTCTACATTATCTATTTTTTTATAAAATACACACAAGAGGCCAATTCACTTTTGAAAAGATAAAGTGGAATCCTTGGAAAATCATAAATCACTCTTTCTCCTTCCTCACTGATGATGTAAGAAGCACTCAAAAAGAAATAGAGTAGACAATACTGCAATTCATTCATATATCACAAAAAACATTTTACACAGCAGTACTGAAGATGGTATTTAAATTCTAGACCTTTTTTCTGAATGTTTGGCATATATCAAATCTTCATAGAGAAGTTAATAAATAGAAAAATCTTACTAAGTGTTCTTGCAGAATGGACTGTAAGGAAAAAAGAGATTTTTACAGATATTTCTTTAACTATTTCATAGAAATGTAATACACAGTTAAATATATTTAAGTAGAGCTTTTTTTTCAGAGTTCAGCGATTGCCTCTAAAATTGCTTTGTCATATATTGAATTTTATCTATTTCTTATTGTATTAAAAAGCAACTTTCCTATTTTACATATAATGACTTCCATTTAATCCACTTATCGGTAATTTGATCTGCTGTCCAAATATCTGGAACTGAATCATGAGAAAATAAGTAACTATTTTTATCTGTGTTAGCTTTAAGCAAACATTTTTAGAAAATTTAAGAATTCTCACCAGATTTTAACTTGTTTTTAAGGGAAAAAGAGAAAATACTATGACAGACACAAAAGAAAAATAGCTAATGCAAAATAAATTATTATGAAGAATATAGTGGTCCTTTGGATAACAAGATCAGCCATTTATTTCAACTTAAGGAACAAGAACAGAGTTAATGTAAACAAGAGAGAGTTCATCCTACAGATATATTATTGTTGTACTAATTCTGTAGAAATTACTGCTAATTGAACTTAGCCAAATAATACCACATATTATTCTTTGTTTTTAGTAGAGAGATTTGATATCCTGGCATATAACTGGGTCACTCATAATGGGAACAACAGCAAATGAATCATGTCTCAGAAATATGTCCAGGGAATTAACAGATGAGTAAAGATAAGAAAAACTATCTAAGAGTTTTCAGGGTGCAACAAAATGTCAGAGAGAATTAGACCCATTTTGTACATCTTGAACATGCAGGTGACAGATATGAGTCCTGCTTTTCCTCCAGAGCAAAACTCACATTCACTTTTTCATCATAGGTTCTGAATATCTGTAGAGGAGGACATTTGCACCATTTGCACTTGCATCAGTCTCTTTTATTATGGACGTACCATTCCCTGTGAAGAAATTGGAAATTACCCAGGAGCATTTCGGAGGATGACCATCCATACCAATTATGTGTCAAATTTATCACAGTCTGATATTTCAGTCTGTCTATCTGGAGCCAAGAAAAATTTTTAATTTATGTTGTCATCGCCATCTTCATATGATGAAAGACAATCAGACATAAATTTGAATCATTATAAGCATTTACAAACTTTTACTTGTTAGTTGACCACTTAAACTGTGGAAGAACAGTCAGAATTTAGCCCCCATTCCCTACCCGTTCCTTACTGGAAAGCAATTTAAGAAGAGAAACACATTAAAGTTTCCACCTATATTGGTCTGACAGTCTCAATCTTCTACTTAAAAAAAAAAAAACAAACAACCCAGAGGTGTTATTAGGTGGGGCAAATTTGAACTATAGAGGGGGAAAAAAATCTTTAAATTCTTGAATTCTCTTACCCAGTATCTCCCACTGAATAATCACTGCTGGAGGAAGGCTAAGGGACATTATCCTTCTGGAAGAATATATTACTGACTGGGTCATTTTAAGTCCTGAAATGTGTTAAATAGTCAACCAACAGACATGAATGAGAACTAATTCCCATCTGGGGTGTTAGAGCCCAATATGAAATGTCAGAAGAACCTATTCTGTAGCCCTGTTTTAAGTTGATGAGAAAATAGTTTTAAATCATGACTTTCTTCCACTTCCGAGAATGTCCTAATTTTTTGAGTTATGTTATTATTGTCTACTTTTGTTGAACCAGGATACTGACTAAAGCTGGTGTAAAGGTGAGTTTAGAAAGATTTTGGACCGCTGCTCTGTCAGAGACAAGAAAGGAAAGTAGAAACTGGATTAGACCAGGCCATATTCTGGTTTTAGGTACTAGAATTTTCTTTGAAACCTTTAACACCTCCCAAAGAATTTTCATGTTATATTGATTTTTTTCTCCTATGTAAATCTTGAGTGACAGCATGATGCTGTAGATTTTGCATTATTTCCTTGAGATTATTTCCTTCTCTCAGAAGAAGAAATGTCTTCTTACTGCATCTGGTTAAGAAGTGAACAGACTGCAGGAGATAAAAATCAACATTAAATAACTAAGTATTATCTCTTAGTATGTTAAAAGAAATTATTTTGACAATAGCAATTCTTCAGTCAAACATATTTCTAAGAAATATCTCATGGAAGCAGAAATAATACTCTGAACATCAAATAATAGTAGCATAAATTTGTAATTGCCATAGCTTGCTTGGGTATGAAAATTCTTTTTCCCAAACCACTACTGGCCCAAGAGATGTTATCAGCTAATAATTGTTTGTTCCCTAGAGCTGTGGTAACTAGTGCTGTATGACTCTAAAGGAGCATAGATATCCAAAACAGTCATTAACATTCCTTTTAAGTAAAAAAATAGATACTTGTTTTAAAATAGGTACTCTGGGAATACTTCTGCTTGGCTGAAAAGTAGGACCAAGGGGACTGACAGATATAAGAATAAATCCTTTTTGTGGCTGACTCACATAATATTCAGGTTTGATTTAAGATTCATTTTGAGAACACAAAGAGTTTCAATTTCATCTTCTCTGCCTCCAGTCCACACTTTAAGGCATGATATGAGACATCACCTTCAGATTTACATATTTTAAAGTATTGGTGGGAATCCTTTAGTATGTGAAAACATGTAGTTTTAAATTTAATCTGGATAGCAGCAGAAATGCTAAGATTAGGCACAGCTGTTGTATAAGTTTATTTGCTAGGTTTCCTAGGTTTTATTGCCTAGCAGGCAACAATACATACTTTCTAATTTCACTATTCTAGTACACTGATTTTTTTTTTCTTTCTTCCTTCTTTTCTTAGATTGTTTGTTCCCTCTCTGTATCCTGGAGTAGCTCATCATTTAAAATGTCTGAAAGAAAAAGGGGTGGCTGCTTGTCTTGTGCAGCTACTGAAACTGGTTATCTTTTCCAACCCAGACTTTCTCCTTTTGGGGCCTGACTGCTTTGGTATGGACTTCCTTGAATAATTACCTAAAGATTGCATACTTCACAGGAATGCACTAAGCACATTGGATGTCATTTGATAAAATTCAATCAAATAATCTATGAGAATGATAACTGCTTCCAAAAATGCTTGCTATGCTTCTGAGCTCAGCTCTGCTGCCTGCCTCCAAGCCCAATACACTTGGTTGTCATCTCTCACTGTCACAAGTTTCCTACAACTTTTTGCTAATACAGCACATAGGAAAGATATCCAAGCAACAGCCTAATAAGGCAGGGAAAGGAGGAAGAAAAGAATTCCATAAGTTGCTTTGCCTCCAGAAACTCTGCATCTGGTTCCTTCTCTTCTCCTTCTGACTAAATATGTGGAAATCTACTATCGAGTCAAGTCTTGCCTCTGACATGTTAAAAATATACCTTGCAGTTAGACATCAGTGAGTAAAACTGATCTAAACAGAATGAAGGCAGTTTTAAATCTTATGTAGTTTGAAGTGATGTTTGGATGATCCGACGTCCTTGCTTAGGGTATCTATCAAGTTTGGCATGAACAACTTTGGACATGGCAACATTTTTAGCATATTAGTTTAGGACTTAGGTTGCACAAGTGCACACAATGCCTGAAAGACCTTTGCTGCCTTAAAGCCAAGGAGGACAACTGAATGAGGCAGTTTAGACCCTTAGAGGTGAATATTTTACTATTTTCATCTGAAGGGGACTGTCCCAAATGTGTCTGTTAACAAGTGATCATTAATCTATTCGGTGTGTACTCATGGCTGTGGTTAATTCTCCTCATGTTTGGAACTTTGTATTTCCCCTTGCTGAACATCATGTGATTCATCTCTGTCTGTTTATCAAACCTACTGAGCAGGTTGCTGCTCTATATGGCAGTGTACCAGCCAGGAACAATCTGGTGTACCAGCCAGTTCCCTCAGTTCTGTATTATTTTTAAAACTGCTGAGGGTGCAGTCGATCTCCACTTCCAGGTCTTAAATTTCAATAGTACTGGTCCCAGTATTGATCCCTGGGGTATACCACCAGTGACTGGCCTCCAACTGAAACTTCAGTACTGTTCACAACTCTCTGGACCTGGTTGTTTAGTGAGTTTTCACTTCACTGACTCCTTAGCTTTGTCAACTTCTCTATGAGGATTTTATTATAAATGATGACAAAAGTTTTAGCATGAACTGCTCTCCCCTTGTCTCTCAAACTAGTCATTTCACTGAGTCTGTTAAAGTGTGATTTTTCCTTCATAAATCCAAGCTGACTACTCTTGACCACCTTTTTGTCATTCATGTGTTTGGAATTAGATCCCAGGTGGATTTTCTCCATCACATTCCCAAAGAATGGCATTAAGCTATCGCCTCTTAGTATCCAGAACACCATCTCCTAGTTACTGTAGTCAAGGCTACCCTGACTTTCACATCCTTAAATATTTCTTTCTTGTTCATAAATACCAAACCCAGCAGTGCTACTTTTTTTGTTGGTTCTTCAGTCACCTGGGCTAGAAAGTTGCCTTCAACATATCAAAAATCTTCCAAATTGCCTGAGTCCTGCTGTATTGTCCATCTAGCAGATGTTAGGGCTGTGCAAGTCCCACATAAGAAACAAGGCCTGTGAAAGTGAGGCCATATCTAATTCTTCCTGCTCAGGAGGATCATATTGGATACTGAATACAATAGCACTCATGTTGGTCTGCCCACTAGGTTTTATCCATAAGCCCTTGACTGATTCCTGGATGCATCATGGAGGCAGACCTTTATGCATTCCAGCTGTTCCACATAAAGGACAACTTCTACTTCTCACCTTCCCAGCCTTTCCTCCTAAAAAGCCTGTATCTCTCCGTTGAAGCACTAATCCATGTGCACCTTCCCACATGTTCGTGTAGTCTCCATGTATTATAATAACAGAGCTGTGATGAAGAGGAAGATTGGACTGAAATGGTTGCTTTGACAACAAGAAAGAAAACCAACCTGTCTTAAGGCAATCTTTTGCTTTACTTATTTATATGATCAAAATAAGATTTCAAAAATGGAAACAGCTAGTGCCTGTTTTGTATTAGTATGACAGGTTTAAGATGTAGGGAGTGCGAGAGTTTGGCTCAAAACTGAATAACTGATTAAATTTGATAGCCCTGTAATAGAATTTTATAAGACTTTGCAGAGGTGTATGGTATAGAATTGTGACTGCATGTTGAATAAGCTTTTAGCTCTCTTTTTTTTCAACATCAGTGCAGTGCAAGCAAGACTCTGACATATATTCCTTAACTAAAGGGCTTGCTATATTTAATTTATGCAGAGGGACAAACACATGGGAAATATCAGACTTTTCAGTTATTTGAACCAAATTAACTAATAAAATGTGCACTTTGCAGACTGTACAGATGCTTGTGTCCTATCTTTTGAAAATTACTTAGAAGAGATATAGCTGAACTGCTTCCTGCTTTCTTCTTTTTATCAGCAGTACTGTCTTAGTCCAGTATTGCCAAAGAATAAATCAAGTCAACTTTTGCCAATCAAAGTTTATTTAGAGGATATTTCAGCTACAGAGATAAAAGACTAAACTAAGGCTAATCTAATCACTTCTGAAAGTGATACATGACATTTACAAAATTATTTTCTGTAGGTATAAGACAACTCTTTTTTTCTTTTTTAAATCTAATATTTCTCTTCTATTTCAAACAGATTTTGATATACAGGACCACTGTAATAAAAAGGAACTGTTTTTGATAACATGGTTTTTATAGCAACATATTATTGTGACAAACATATTAGTGTGACAATTAGGGACAATGAAAGCAATACTTTGAGTGACTTTGGAATATATTCAAATACAAACAAAATAGAAAATACTGTAATACAAAACATCTATTCCTGATCAATATATGCTGCTATGTGTTTTGCAACACTAGAAAATTTAAGATGCAAATAGAGTAATAGTAATAGAAAGCAAAACTGAAATACTTTCATTTAGATAGATATTCCTACAAAGAAAATAACTTAAAAAAAAAAACTTGCATATGAAGTTAATCTATATCAAAACTACTAATAGGAGCAGTGTATTCCATGAAGATCAGAACAGTTCATATTGAAAGATCTAGTAGAGAGAACCCTGATTCATCTGGACATTTTTCTTTGCACAAATCTGTATAAACGTAGTATATGAATGCACATGTGTGTGTCAACATCTTTCTTACTGGAATAGCTAATTAAGGATATAGTAATCCAACACTTTTTTGTTCATTTGAACATTTTAGGAACTTCCACTGTGCTATATATATTTAGCCAAATTTGAAGACAATGACAAAACCCCATGTAAAACAATGGGGAAATCAAGTGGGAGGAAGCCAGATTTTGAGAATATTTAGAAAATATAGGATTCATATGTATCATGAAGAATGAAAATGTTGTTCTACAGCAGATGTTCTTCCTATGTACAAAGCCATTTGTAGCTGTACACGATCAACTATTTTCCATTGTCTGATTTCAGATTCATGGCATAGGAAAAACATGGTGAGGACTGAAAATGGGAGCTCTTACAAAGAGCATACCGGTAGAAGCTCAGGGATATTACTAAAGTTCTAAATTTCCCTACTTTGTGGTAAAAAACAGAGAAAGGCGTTATGGGATGGGTTGAATAAACTGAAATGACAGTAAAAGCAATTTCTGTTTTTAAGTTTTGATTTCTGTTTGTTCAGATGCTCATACTACTAGTTCTTACTAGTGCAAAGGTATATGAGTTTTGCAATGAAAAGCCATTTTTAAAGATTTTGTATGTTGGCACTTATATGTGGCACTTAGTGTCATAGTCTAGTAACTGCGATGGTAGTGGATCAAGGGTAGGACTTGATGATCTCAGAGGTCCTTTCCAACCCATCTGATTGTATGATTCTATGTTTCTTGGCCTTCAGTAATGTGACATGTACCATACCTATAGAAGAGTTTTTCACAAAAATAAGGGCAAAAATCTTTGAGATACCCAGTCACTAATCTGAAAAGAAGTCAAAATGACAATCAGAAACACTGAATAATAAATAGACACTGGGATAAAAAATCTGAATTCCCTTCAAAATAAAGGATCATGATGCCTCTTCTTGACTATCTGCAAAATAACTTTGAACTTCAACAGACTACTGATCATTTCTTGTAAAAATATGTTTCCGCTCCTCCCTGGAGTTTTGCGACTATGGAACATTTTATGTGAAGGCTGAAAATTCTGCAATGAGTACTTAACTTTCCACGATATATAAAGTCATATGTGTCAGAACTTTCTTAAGCCTCGATTACAAGATGCCCCAGCTACCAAATGCCTACCCAGTTGCTCTCTCACTCAGCCTCCTCAAGAGGACAAGGGGAGAAAAAAAGATTAAAATGTCATTGGTTTCAAGATAAAGTTAGGGAGATTGGTGACCAACTACTATCCCTGGCAAAAAAGACTTGCTTTAGGGGAATTAATGGTGTTCATTGTCAATTAAAATACAGATGTATGGTGAAAAATAAGGACAAATTAAAACAAAACCTTACCCCTGCCCCCACATTTTTATTAAGCTGTACATCACTCCTTCACTCCCAATTCACCTTTATCCTTCCCACAGCTCCAAGCAACACAAAGGGGATGGGGATACAGTCAGTTCATAACTGTTCCTCTCTGCTGCTGCTTCTTCTTCACACTTTTTCCTGTACCACTCCGAATCCTTTCTATGTGCTTCACGATAAATGTGCTCCAGAGTGGACTTTCCACCAGATGCAGTTCCTGTAATATCCACCTCCTTCTGCATGGAGTCTTTCACAGGGTGGATACCTGGTCAGCCACGGACTTGTCCATGGTCTGCAGGGAAACACTTGTTCCACTATGGTCTCTCCTTCAGGCTAAAGAGCCACCCCTGCTCCTGTGCCTGGAGCACCTCCTCCCAGTTGTTCACTGACCTTGGTGTTTTCACTGTTCTCTCTAACACTTCCTTTCCTCTCTACTCTCTGGTGTTTTGTCTGTTTCTTAAGTGTGTTATCTTTAGATGGACCACCAGTTTGGTTGATGGACTCAGCTCTATCCTGCATTGGGTCCACTGGAGCTGGTTGCAACTAGTTGTGTCTGGCATTGGGGAGCTCCTCTCAGAGAGACCACTGCAGCATCCTCACTGCCAAAACCCAGACATGAACATACAATATACACAAATAAAAAAATTTGCAAAAAAGTCTTTAAACTACCACCATAATTTTGTACTTGCACTTGAATGGCTTCAGTGATATCTCAAGCACTGAACAGTTGGCAGCAAGACTAAAAGCATCTGAGTTTATGTTAAAGTCATGTTATTTAAGAGGCTGTGATGGCAGAATATCAAACCACAGCGGTGAGCCAGAGCCTCCTGCTGTGTTTATTGCAAAGACTACACCCAGCCTATGACTGCTGAGTTGTTGGGGTAAGCAAACAGACCCCAGCATTCCCAAGTGTGAATACTGTTCCCTTCTGTGACCTTGGCTTCAGACCCTGTTGTGTTTTAGCTATGTTACTTAATGATCGCTGCAGGCTTAAGAAAGAATGGCTATTGATTGTTAGGAACAAAAAAATAAATAAGTTTTTCAGGTAGTCTAAAAACATCTGCCAATCACTTTTAAAAATGTAACTCCCTTGTGTCTACAAATACCACATATTTTACAAGGGGTTGTGTGCATGGGAGAAGCTACTTAAGCAGTGGCTTTGATTATTACTTGCTTATAGGTTTTTGTATATCCTCCCTGGCAAACCTATTTCCCTGAAACCTTGAACTAAATTTCAAGGGCTTCATAAAATAAAATAAAATAAAATAAAATAAAATAAAATATTTAACTACCCTAACCTGTACCAAATTATTTCTTCTCTCTGTAGTGTGAGAGGACTCATGGAGAACAGCATTCACAATCACAGTATGGGGTCCCAGTACAAGGGTAAAACTCTTGTTTTTCCAGGACATAAAGGTCATGGCTAATTACTATGAGTTCGAAGCTACAGCCTGTCACTGGTCTATTGCTACTGCTCTCCTGAGCTTGCAGATAGAGTGCCAGCAATGTGTAACTCCTTATCAGAGGGGAAACAGGAGGGTAAAGAGAAAAATGGTACATATATAAAAGAAATTAAAAGTCAAATTGTTAGGCATATTCCATTGCCTTCTGGTATGTTCGATTAATTTCTAAGTAATTTTCTGAGTGTAAGTTTTCACAGAGATTTGATTAGGAGAGTTTGGGGAGTTTCTGAATATTACTGACTAAGATGAAGAGAAAAATATGAAAAAAATTAAAATTTTTTACAAGGGAAATTGTTATGCTAATAAGTTGGGGGGTTATTTGATTGTTTGTTTCAAGAACACAAGCAAATACACAATAAATAGCTCCAGAAACAATTGAAATATTTTGTGTTTTGTGTTCCAGCATCAATTTGAAAACCTAACATGATTTCAAACCGAACTGCCAGTATTTCAGAAATGAAACCTAGAGTAGAACATAGTGCTTATCATGGTTTTATAACATGTAACATACACAATTGCTTCACAGTGAATACCATAGATGTACTAACAAACAGCAGCATCATTCTTTCTCTCCTTCCATGCCATTTTCATAATTTCTCTTCTTTCTCAATTTCTTTCCTCCTTCCTTCTTTTAAAAGTTTTGGATGGAAACCCTAAAAAATGCATCCGAAGTTTCTCACATCATTCAAGAACAATTTCTACATAAACCCCAAATAAACATGGACAAAAATAATGAAAACATGGAATTAAAGTCTTACAAAATTAATCTTGGAACCTTCCAGTCAAGCTGGTTTATTTTGATTCATTTCTGATTGCCAGGTTACTTTTTGCTTGGGAAAGTGAAATCCATCCCTAGCCTGACATTATAACCCTCTGTGAAATCTTTCTTAATCTCATTTCTGTCCTGCACTAAGCACAGAAAACTCAAATGCCAGCACCAATCTTGGCAACACACACACAAAGAGAAAGTACATTCTGAACCAGGAAGGATATTGCCAGCTGAGATTTCCACCAGCTGGAAAGCAGTGGAGCTGCCACAGCACAGTCAGTACTGGAGAGTTGAACAAGTTTATTGATCATTAGAGTAATTTTACTGCTATATCTCAAAGAAATTATGAGCAAAACACTAAATGAGAATCTACAAGCTCAAAAATTTGTTGTGTGTTATGCAAATATAGAATAAATATTGTCAAAAGATATTATAATTATATATGCAATTTACTGTACATGCAATTTATCATATAGCAATGTACTTTATTAAAATATACATTATAAACATGTTCTGCATTTATATTTATTATTTTTTTGAATATTATATAGTTGGACATGCACTTCTAGAGAAAATAGAAACATCTTCTAAAAGATATGAACTTAGTGAGAATTCATCAGAGGTTGGAATGGGTTGGATTTCCATCAACTCTAGATCAGTCTATTCAACTGATTCAGTTTAGTCTCCTTAATTTATATATCCTTAGCTAAGGATTTAATTTTTTCTGTATGTTACTATTCTCTTTTACCATGGACCCCATGGAGAAACTTCTTCAATCAGTTTCTGGAGTTTTTATTGTGTGCATTCAGGCCAGTGACTATCACTTTGTTTATTATATAGATTCTGCTTGTGAGTAAAAAGACCAGGCTGTTTTTTATATTTCCCATTAACTTCCTTCCCTCAAGTCTATTTCACAAGAAATTCTAAAACTCCCAAGATATTATAAAAGCTAGGTAAGAAGTTACTCTTATAGTTACCATGTGTTTAATAACCTTTCTTTTATTCTGACATAAAGAGATAATCTTGTGAAAATTTAGTTCACTGGGCAGCACGTTATGTACACTGAAAATAAAATAATTCTTCTTTCCTTATATAAGCTCATAATGTATCAACATGTTGAATAGAAAATCTAATTCTGACTATTTTGCCTCCCAGGGTCACCCAAGGACAGAGAAACAATGCAAAGAGGGTAAGGTAATCAATTGGAAGTACAGGATAAGTAAAAATTAAGTTATGATTAAATAGACTAGCCTGAAAGTAAAATAGATGAGTAAAAAGTGAGATGTGATGCTCCTCCCAAAATCAAGAAGGTTATAAATAATTTGAATCAGCAACAATCAGTATTTTATCAAATGCAAGAATCAGCATACACACAATGAAATATATAGGAAAAGAAATAAAGTAAAAAGGATTTTTTTCATATTTCATGTGTTTCATATGTTTGCAGTGTCTTAAGTCTAAAAAATGTAAATGAAATTAGAAGGGAATTAATGGGAAAGAGGTGCATCCAGATTATTAAGCATGGTGAGTGCTTATTGCAAGTAGTTAAAGGATACAGTGGGGGATGTATCTCTTTATTTTTGTCCTCTTACATTTTTCAAGAAATACATCTGTTGGTGCTCTTGGAGAAAGAAAACAAGGTTAAATCTTTGGCCTGACTTGGTGGTTCCATCCTTTCAAATTCTTATACAGAGCCATCACAGATTATTTTCATTAACTATAAAGGTGTTTATCAATGATTATGTAACTAGAAGTCCTGAAAAGCTCTGTAAACATTTTTTTTAATATGGGAACTTAAAAAAAAAAACCAGATTGAACCTGTATAAGCCAGAAATTAATTTTTTTTGTGGCTTATGGATGCATGTATTCTCCAGTATCATAAGTATACACATATTTAAAATGAAAGGAAACTGAGAGAAAATAAACAAGCAAACCAACAATTTTTAATGGGTTACTGATGACTTGAGCTTGTTTTTCTAGAGCACACAGAGGAAAAATAGCCACGGCTGGCCAAAATTCACATACTAAAGCTTTTAAAAAGCTGTTAGCATTTTCCTGAGGCATAGCAGGAGAAACGTGTTTTTCAACAATTTATATCTCAGCAAAAAAAACCCATGCAAATGACCAGACAAGTAAGGATATTTACTTTCTCTAAACACCCACTAGCGTTGTAGATTTTATTTTACATACATTCTATCACATTATACCTAAAAGCCTTAATATCATATACAGTGTTTTATCATCCATCCACCCTAAAGGTTTTAGAATAGGACTGGAATCAGGACTCCAGTGCTTGTGGCAGCTCAATCTTTGTTTTACCTACTACAAATTTTTTTCTGATCAATGGCAGAGTCAAGATAATTGGTCTGGTGGACATTAGATCTGATACTATAGCTACTATATCTCTATTTGTGTTAGGCTGAGCACATGGGAATTCCAGGCAGTAACACTGATGTTATTTGTCACTTTCAGTTAAGAAAGTTGCAGGCAGGATGTTTCAGCTTGATGTTGTTTTTCCTGCATTCTCAGCAGAAAGACTGAGATAGAGAGTGACCTGAGACAGGTCCTGGTCTAAGATAAGTTCTTTATGCTTCCCACTAGCCCTACTTGTGCAAACACATATCTGTGTCTCCTCTAATTAAAACCTAAATAGGTTAACTACAAGTACCTGTGATTAAAATTTGATGTTAGACTTCAGGAGAGGAACAATGAAGCTTCACGTGACCAGTAGCAATTTGTGGCTACCCAATGTAAGGTTAGTCCAGTCCCTGCCAACACTTCTTTAAGACCAATGCCTGAGTCCTCATTTAAGCACTTTTCTGTTCAAGATCTAAAACACATTCATGTGTGACTGTGAATCTACACAAGTTACTTTTCCTTTGGAGTCTCCATTCCTACCAGATCTATCACTCGTTCCAAGTCCTAAATGGTAGGTCTTTTTTTTTTTTTCCCCCACATCCAGGGATGTCCGCTCCTTGCTTAAGCAATTTTTCCTCTATAGCTCAGCATATTGAGCAAATAAAGAGTGTCTCTGATCATCCAGAAGAGATATGCAGCTCTGTCTTAGGGAAAAGTCACTGGAGAATTGGTTTTGACCTTAAATCAGAACTGTATAAGGGCTTGATGGAGTAGTATTTCTAAAGAGTTCAAATTACAGAGTCAGATTAGTGCATGTGAAATCATTAATGTTTGAAGCTGACCTACGGACAAGATGTGTCCTTAAATAAAGTCCAGGCATCTCATCAAACAAAAGCCGTTGTAAGCATTATACCTACGAACATTACATAATTGAATGCTCAGAAGTCTTACCAGAACAGTCATTGAATACACTTTGAACAAAGAATTTTAGAACTACTTGTAATGTTTCAAGTATCAGTTCATTTTTCTGTATATCCATAAAAATTAAAATTAGGCTGTCATTTACTGTTATCCTATCCAACATACTGACTTNATTGAATGAGATTGGTACAGGGATCTACTCAGTCAGTGTTCTGAAAAAAAATTACAATTGCAGAAGACAAGCAAGTTACTCTTCAGAAGTAAGGTGACACTTGAAAACACCAGTGGCAGTTTAAAAGGGATGATGAGGCCAGCTGCCTTCACTCAGGTTAAGCAGAGGGACCAATGGGTTGCTTTATACCATTGGCATATTTTGATAGAAGAAAAAGAAGAAACTGTCATCTTGAAAAAGGAAGCATCAGATAAAACCAGAGAGGAAGAGAATTTTCCCTAACTGGAATTACCAACACAAGAATATTCATCGCAGTTATTTGCTTTGAAAAAAATAAAGGAAAAAAAGGAAGAGTAGGAAGGAAAAGTGATTCCAGGAACAGAGTTCTTCAGGGTAACAGGAAAGCTACAAATCAGATGGGAAGTTGTGAGCCAGGATCTAGAACATTGCCTTTTACAATTATCGCCTTTTACCAGGAAAGGCAGTGAAAGTCTTAGGTCTTGGTTACATAAACCTGTATGCTTGTACTTAGATTTTTGTACTTAGACTAACTTTATGGTACCTCTACCAAACACTTTCTGTGTTTCTTCTATAATGCTTCTGTTAGACTATTTTTGCTATTTTCTCTTTTATACAATGGCTGCCAGATAATAAGAAACAGATTTTATTAACACTCAAGGTGTTAATTAACATTCCACCATTGCTATATACTAGGCCACACATTCTTTAAAGAACTGGTTGATTCTTTAGTAGCTAGTTCACCTCATGATCTTTTACTAATTATTATTATTACTAGTAATTTATTTATTATATTTTTCATAGTAGTAGTAATGTGCTTGCATCCACCTTGTACTTTCCCTTTTATTGGTTTGAGTTAGTCCTCTTATTGCATGTATATATGTTTATATATGTTTCTCACTGTCCTATATCAGATCAGTCACTTACTGACACCCTTTCTGAGGCCAGACTGTTTTCTTATTGGTTGCCTATGGTTTCATTCAACTGCCTCTCTAGTCTCCTTGTGACATTGATTTGGTAATAGCTTTGTACAACTTGTGCTATACGTGGTTTAGCCTTTCCACATCTGCATAGTTAAATCTCAAAACCACTTTCTCCTCACCCCTCCCTTCTTCTTGAGCTCAACTTCATTCCTGACTTCTCCACCTCCTCCCACCCGAGTGGTGCACAAAATGGGGGGTTGTGAGGAGTTCATTGGATGTCTTTACTGTTCCTTCTCACTCTCCCCTTCTGCTCCAGCGTGGGAGACAGTCCCCCATGAACTTCTCCAATATGCGTCTCTCCCATGGGCTGCATTTCTTCATGAACTGCCCCAGTGAAGGTGCCTTCCATGGGACTTAGCCCTTCAGGACCAGGCTGCTCCAGAACGGGCACCCTACAGGGTCAGAAGTCCTGCCAGCAAACCCACTCCTGTGTGAGCTCTTTTCTCCATGGGTCCACAGGTCCTTGACAAGAATCTGATCCAGCATGGGCTTCCCCCGACGTCACAACCTCCTTTGGACACATCCACCTGTTCCGGTGTGTGGTCCTTCAGGGGCTGCCAGTGGATCTACTCCACTGTGGATATCCATAAACTGCAGGGGCACAGCTGGCTCACCTTGATCTTCACGATGGGCTACAGGAGAATCTCTGCTCTAGTGCCTGGACCACTTCATTCCCCTCCTTCCTCACTGGCTTCAGTTGTCTGCAGGGCGGTTTCTCTCACATATTCTTACTCCCAGCTGCCATTGTGCAGCACTTTTTTCCCTCTCCTTAAATGTATTACCCTAGAGGAGCTACCACTGTCACTGATGGGTTTTTCCTTGGCCAGTGGCAGGTCTGTCCTGTAGCCAGCTGGCATTGGCCCTGTTAGACACTGGGGGAAGCTTCTCGTAGCTTCTTATGGCAGACAGCCCTGTAGACACCCTTCAGACCTCGTCATGCAAACCTAATACAGATACAGAGAGCTACTTGTCACTCCAATTTTATTGCATGCCTCTACTGTGACACAGTTAACTCTACATTAATCACAGGTAGAATTATTAGGCTGCAAGGTTCAGTATGGTAGATAAAAAAAAAGATAAAAAAACCCAAACAACGGAATTCTTAACTTGCAGGAAAGACATTTTCTTGTTCATAGATAATGGAGAGCTAAACTATGACTTCTTTTCAATTTTACCTTGAATACTTTTGCCTTTGGTAGATCCTCCATAATAAACTTTGTAGGAATTTCTTCAGAATTAACACATCTCTGTGTTTTAGTAGCTTTACAGACTAAAAGGAGGCTTCTATTCCAATTTTTTCTTCTTTATGTCTTCTGCCCTTATAGTATGCATGCCATGTGTAGTTCTCCTTGTATTGTGCTGGAATGGTGTGAGAGTCCAGAGTGACTGCATTCCCTCTTTCAAACAGTTCCCTTCTCTAAATTTTTCTTGTGCCCACCTAATCTTTATTTTGTTCTTCAAAAAATAAACAAGAAAAGCAAATGCATAAGTATGGGCACCCTAAATTAAACTTTCCAACTATCAAATAAACATTGCATTCTATCAGTAGTTCTGTTCCAGAATTTTTCTGCTGCAGGATGGATATCAGAGAGCCTGGCACACACACAGTGCTTGGCATTAGTTATTCATTCAACTCCTGAATGTTTATTAATGTTTCTTGACTGAATGATTAATGACACTGAGTCTGTTCCAGTATGAAGTTTAAACTGTTTATGATTTATTTCCTTTATACCCACTCAGCTTTAAGCTGGTCTACTTTTACATCATATTCTCACCAACTTAGAGAGTACATACAGAAGTACAACTTGACCCGGGAAATCTAACTCCTCCACTTTCTCACTATAAAGACTTAATGGACAGGAAGAAACTTCAGGAGGCAGAATTATCGGCATATGGAGTCCTCAATAATAGCTTTGATACACCTCAGTAAATAAATACTGGTTATTTCTCAAAGGATCAAGATCAAAAAGTCATTTTCTCTTTAAAAAACATAAAAATGTATACATTTCTAGGTAACTAGAAGAGCAGTACATCAGTCTTGTCACTGATCTGAAAAACACTGGACTGATTTCTGAAATTTACATCTATGTTCTCATCTACAAGGTACTCTTATTCCAAACTTGCCTATGTCTTGGAAACGCACTGATTCTTATCCACTGTAATTATTCCATCAGAAAGAGCATATCAGATGATAAAGTACAAATGCCTTAAGACATAATAAACCTGCAGCCACAAAACAAGCAATTAAAATGTAAGCTTAATTTCTTGGTGATAAGTAGTAGAAAGTGTTCAGATATTCAAAGTATGTTTTTATGAGGTTCAATTCTACACTTTCAATTGTGTAAAATTTGATAGGATAAAAAGTTAAGTCTTTTTTGTGAAACAAAGCTTGATAGGAGTAATTTGCATTACTGTGTTCAATAATACCTATCTGTCATACACTTAGCAAAATTAATTATCTGCCTCATGTTTCAGAAAATCAAAAGAGAAAAAAGTATGAAGTAACTGAGTATAGTGTCAGGTAGAAGAGAAGAGGAGGAGAAGGAAAATAAGAGAGAAAAGTAGATTAGGATGAGTGGCCATGTAGGATATAATCACAAAAATAAGGTTATTTGGGAAAAGAGAAGTGGCTTACAGGGATGCTGTCTTTTGATTTATTGCCATACATGATAGAAGAGCATGTAGAGTTAACTAAGGTTATGTAGCATTTGAAACCACAATACATCACCCTATACCATTGTAAGCCTATTTTTCCAACATTAAAAAGCCACAAATCTAAAAAGTATTGTGTGTGTGAAACTGAAACTGCTTTACAATTTGCAATACAAGAAGAAGTGCATCGTTTCAACTGACATTTGGACTAGCTGTCAACCAGAAAGCTCCTCGTATCAGTTGCAGTATATTGGATCATCCTTTATTGGGTGCAGCCAGGAGGATAAAATGTTATAAGCAACAGCACTAAGAATATGCTTCTGTATTTCCTGACCAATTTGATGTCAGAAAATATCCTGAAGGAGGTGACTAGAATTTACTAGCTTGTATCATGAAAATTTGTTCAGAATTTGGTAGTTGCTGTCAAATCTGTGCATATATGTGATATAGCCATATCAGCTGCTTTAACTTGCTTAAGCTTCTTTGAAGTAAAGAAATATTTCAGGCTCTTTTTATCAGTACCACTATCTATCTAGTCACCACAAGTTAAAAATTGCACTAGGAGAGATAGAAAAGAAATAAACTTGTATGCTAATTGTAGATGGAGGGGTTCAGAACAAACTTGTTAACGACCAATTTGATCAGCAGTATTCCACTTTGTTTATATAAGCTGCTCTTTTATACACTTCCAATACACCCAGTTCGTAATCACTCTTAGACTATTGGATGCATGCTACTGTCCATGAGCTAAACATGCATTACTAACACACTTTTAATTGGATTACTACAGGTGTCCACCCAGTGTCAGAACACTTTACTTCTGGGACTCCTCCCTTATTTTGGCACAGGTTTCTCTTTGTTTCAGCCCTGAAAGCCTGAATCAGCATGATTCAGCATTTCAACACTATCTGTGCCTGGTTATGTCAAGGTTAGGCCTATAGAAATGCAGGATGGATTGATCACTACAATCCTGTTCTCTCCACAGCCAATATTGGCATAACCACTGCAATCCAGTCTTTAATATATCAAAGAACTTTCATTATATAAAACGGATAGTTGTAATGAGATTTATAGAGTTGTAAATTAACAGAACTGAAAATAAATAGAACTTTTCATAGAAATCTTAGCGTAAGGTCACACTTTAGAGAATTTTAATTTCCTGTTGACTTAACCTTTGTTGACCTGAATTCTGGAAGACCAAAAAGTTGTCTCTTTATCTAAAATGTCTATCAGATATGATTTTGAGGAGATCACCCCAAAATTCTACATCTAGAAATCTAAGTTACATAAAAATATTTAAATAAGAGCTTTTCTTCGACTAAATACATTCTTTTACCATCATGTTTTAAGAGATGTTTTCGCAAACATTTGGAATAAAATGTTGCTTTCTATGTGCAGGATGGATTGATCACTACAAATGTCTCTGCATCTGATTTATTTCAGATGTCTCTGGACCTGAAGTGAGACATGAATTTACTTTATATATTTTTTTTAGTATTTACTGATCTCTGTGCCTACCAATGCCTATTCATTAAGTTATTTAATCTGGTATCTAACTCTTAGATCATAAACTCTGTAAATGAAACTTCTTTCCATCATGACTGTTAGCTCTCTGTAACATAGATCTAGCTGCTAGTGTATGCATGAAGGTTCTATAACTGATTACTACTCCACATTCTACTCCCAATGCCATCTGCTTTTATAAAGATAGCTGGCTATTGTTATAGTCATACTGCAATTCTATGTACCATATGATTTGTTAGTATGTTCTTACAACTTGAAAACAAATACTAGGAGAAAGAGTAAAGAAGTAGATTCCTATGTGATTAATAGTTCTTATTCAGCTATGTAGAGATTACCTGAGAGTGACCTCTGGGCTGTCCTAAATTATTGTTTGTAGCAGTGCATGTCAGACAGCATAAATGCTTTATGTGTGTGCCTGAGGATTTGTCTTGCACATTTCTACACCAATAATTTTCTACAGAGTTGAAATGCTTTTATTATTTTCAGAAAAATCAATGAACAAACAAAAACTTTTGATCATTTTTTCCTTTATTCATTCTCAAGCAGTATGAATATTTGAAATATGAAGGGATTTAGGGTTTACTTAATACAATATTTTTGTCTGATAAAAAACCCCAAAATTATGTTTCTCTGTGTATCGATGATTAAACTGAGTATCTGAACTTCTGAGAAAATTTGGATTTAGGATAAATATATGAAGTTTCTTCAAGTTGGCTGTTACTACAGTGTGACTGAAGACTAACATCAAGGCTAAAGAAATGCTCAGAAAATTTGAAAATGGTGATAGGTACATGTACTGTGCCTGAAAGATTGGCATGGGAAGAAGCTATGTGGATCTCCTTCTCCTTGCTTTCCCTTCAGCTCAGATCAGTGCTTAAGCAAAATCTTGCCAAGAGACATTTTCAGGATTTGATCTTCAATAATAAGAAGAGAATACTGATGGCTTTTCTTCATGTTTCTTGGATTAGTTTGTTCAATAACTCTATGTTAAAATAAATCTCTAGTTGACTTGGAACATAACTGAACCTTTAGAGTTTCTGTCTTTTTTCCCTGCAAGATAGATTGAAGCAATTTCTTACCATGTAATGCCCATCAGTACTGTGGGACACTTCCACTGCCCACCCCGGCCTGGCTGATAGGAGTTGTTAAAACTACTATATGAATAAGACTGTGAAAGGGACATCCTAAACTTCCTGAATTTGCCTTTGCCCAAACTGATCAATCTAAAAATGAAGATGACTATCAGACATTTTCAAGTAGCTGTTTCTAGCTGTTACAATGAGAATTTAGAAATAAGGAGTGATTGAGCTGGAAAAGAAATATAAAAGATGCATGAGAATTTGCAAAATTTAAGTTGTAAAATTTGTGAGGGAGAGACCTAGAAGTGTAAACAGCAGTTATCAAAATCTGTTTAGGCACTGCTAGAAAACGCTCAATGACGTCAGTACCTCTGACTTGGCCATCCAGAGCCATTGGATGCCATGACACATCCGTGGGTGGATACGGCCTCACTGGGGGACGGCACAAGTACGTATAAAGGTGGAACAGCCCCATCACCCACAAAAGGTGTATGCATGTGGAAGAACCCATACAGCCAGGAAAGAGGGCATGTGTATAAGCCCACACTGCCTGTGAGACAATGTATATGCAAATCTAAGTGTATATGTGCATGGGTGTGAGGTTACATTTTGGAATTGGTTATAAGGAGTGTGTCTTAGCATTTTGTAAGTTTCTAATATGGAGGTTTATATATTGTATTGCTGATATTTATCCTAAATGAATCACTGATTGACTGCTAACTATTCATAAATCAATAAATCATTTTGATATTGATTTGGTTTAAAACACATGAACTGTTTTTCCTTATTAAAATTTTTGTTATGATGGTTGCATCAATGCTTCAATAACTTCATGGACTCATTATGAAAATGCATACATATTTTCATATATATAACATAGCCTATAGTTTTATGGATGATTGTTTATGGATGTATCAAAAGTTGTGTAACAGTCCCCTCTTTGCCTTACATTTGATTTGCAAAAGGAATAAATTCTTTAAACAGAACAAAACCAAAGATAGATGAAGACACTTAAAATTGTCTCCTAGTTCAGCTGTTAGGTTTTACTTCCAGCAGCTGGTGGAAGTACATTTCCTTATTAAATTTACAAACTTTTTGAGACAGTTTTCTTTCTGTTTGATTGTGGGTTTTGCTTGTTTGTGATTTTTAATTTTATTTTTAGGACACTACGCAATATTCTAAGGGAAATATACCTCAATTTTAAGCATTCCTACATTACAAATAAACAGCAATAAAAATATTAATTCTAGAAATAAGTATAAAGTGTGATAAAGTTTAATTCCAAATTTGGTAACTTTCAAGACAAAAGGTTAATTGAAGTTCAAATCTAATCAACCTAGGCAGTATTGATTTTCATGACCCAAGTGAAAATTCTGTGTAGATAACAGAATTAAATTCTCCATTTGCTGTAAATGCTGATAAAGTTAATTGATATTTTAAAATATTTCTGAAGGTAGCTCAAAACATGAAGACATGTTAAAAGCACTTAACACTTTCAGTCAGATCACCAAGAGTTAGAGTAACTGTATACTTGTTCTGTAGGTCCCCTGAGAGGGTCTGGTTTACATACAGGCCAGAAGGGTTAAAACGCATCCCATTCTTGTCACAAGAAATAATAGAATTATAAAATATCCTGTGTTGGAAGGGACTCACAAAGATCATCTATGTAGAACTTCTGGCCCTGCATAAGAGCACCCCAAGAATCACACCATGTGCCTGAATGTGTTGTCCAAATACTTGAACTCTGGCAGCTTGGTGCCATGAATATTTCCCTGGGGAACCTGTTCCAATGTCCAACAACCCTCTGGATGTAGAAGATTTACCTAATATCCAACTTGAACCTTCCCTGACACAGCTTCGTGCCATTCGTTTGGGTCCTATCGCTGGTCCCCAGAGAGAAGAGATCAATGCCTGTCCCTGTGCTTCCCCTTGTGAGGAAGCTGTGGACTGCTCTGAAGTCTGCCCTCTGTGTCCTCTTCTGTGGGCTGAACAAGCCAAGTATGGCTTCACCGTCTTCATAACCCTTCTTTGGATGCTCTCTAATAGCTTAATATCATCCTCATATTGTGACATTCAAAAGTGCACACAGTGCTGGAGAGGAGGCCACACCAGTGCAGAGCAGCTGCTTGATGCCTTCTAGGATACATTTGGCCCTCCTGCCTGCCAGATCACTCCTGACTCATGTTCAACATGCCATCGATCAGGACTCCCTTCCTGTGTTGCTCTTCTCCAGTATCTTATTCCTAACTCTGTACTAAACCAACCCAACCCAACCCAACCAAACAAAACCCAAAAACAAAATAAAAAACCCAAACAAACCAGACGAAACTAAAGCAAAACCAAACAAAAATAAAACAATTTATCCAGAATAATGGATTCTTAAAATCCCTCTGTTTTTCTTTTCAAATCAGAAGAGTTAATTTTATAAAATCTTTCCTCAGTTTGAAGCATCCTTTTTCACTGGTTCATTCCAATGGGTTCATCTTCCTCACCTCTCAAAAACTTCTAAAGTTTTATTGAACTAAATCTTCTGAAGAGGAGATTCTGTCATTCTAAAACAATTATTTTTTTTCTTTAATGCAGTAATAAGAAATATATTTTAGATCTTTGTGAAAAAATCTGGAACTATAAGCACATACTTGACTTCCTTTATTGCACAAGGGTTTGTTTCATAGTTTGATTGCATCTTTACTTGTCTCTCTTCTGTTTGTGTCAATTGTTGTACTTGCTTAAATTGTTTTATGTATAGCAAATATATAGTATATGGGGATAAAGGAGAAAAATAATAATTTCTCAAACATTTCAAGAAATAAAAGTTTCATATGTAGAATGTATCTTTATATTTCCATACTTTTTCAAAGAAACTTATATGGCTTAATACTAGGCATCAGATACTTTATTATCTATAAAATGTGATTATAGCTTTGAAAACATATGGGTTTGCAGAGGTCTTCTGACACAACATGCTGTAAATTTAGTGTTACTTTCCCCGATATAACACATCCACTGTACAAAGATGTATGAGAAACTGTTGTGATTATGAGAGTTGATACTGAATACTGGTAGCTTGTATTTTGCCAGGTGTAATCTCCTAACATTTTATAAAGTTACTTATGGGGACATATTAGGAACTTAAACCAGGTTTCAGACTGACAAGAGTGAAAATAGTCACGGAAGAGTCTACTATATTAAGGCTTTGATGAACATTAGTGTTAACTGTGATTTAGAGATTCTGAGTCTTGGAGACAGGACCAAATAAAATATCACTTTCATTTTGTTTGTTAATCAGATTTCTTTGTATATTCTCTGGAACCATACTATTGCATGTAACATGAAAAAGCTCTGGGGAACTTGGCCTTCACTGAAAGTTTTAGCAGTATCTTTCTTCCCTTAAGATGGGAAGTAACTGATGAATCAGTTGTTGATTTACACCAATCACATTTTGAAGATGCCTTTTTTTGATAGCATAATTTAAAAAGCATTGTACTTTACAGATCTCTTTTGTTTCATTCTTACACAAACTAGATCATTGATTTTATGCTAATCACTAACTTTTAGTGGAGAAAAAAGGAAGAGAAAAGGAAGAAAAAGAAAGAAAGACAACACTATTCTGTCAGAGGCTGACAATGAGTGTATTATATTAATGTATGAAAGTTAATAACATATATTGATATATATGAACATTCAGTATTTAATTTAATATATTGAAAAATATGTTCAATGCTGTGATAAGAAAACTGAATCAAACTAGAGGCAGAATTTTCTTATAAGTGAAAATATTGCATGCTTAGAAGTGAGAAACCAGGTCACTTGAGAAGAGAGCTTCTACCCTTGGAAGGTCCAGACTGAATAGGACAAAACTTTTTGGCCCTTAGAATGACTGAGTTTCTAGAGAAATTCAGAATGTGTGACAGATTGGCCAAATACAAACTAACTGTATTTATTCATAAGAAGAAACAGCTATTAAACATCTTTGCACTTCTGCCTACTGTCAAGATAAACACAGGGTCTTAGAGGTTTTTTGCACATGTTAAAAATATTCCTACCCACATAGTGCAAAGGTCACAAAGCACAGTGTAGATAAATTCTCATGATTTCTTGAGTGTAGCTGTTATTCTCACATAAATCTTATAAATATCTTATTCATATATAACCATATGCCTTATTCTTCTCTTCATGCATTTAATATAAATTCCTTATCTTTAACAGTTATTTTCTTAAGGGAAAAGGGGCTTTTTGTGTTTTTTTTGTTTTGTTTTGGTTGGTTTGTTTGTTTGTTTTTGTAGGGAAATGCAGTTCCACTGCAGTACTTTTTCACAGTACACTTGTTTTCTTTGAATGACATACTGGATGATTCCTCTAGGTCAGTAAATGAATTCTGAGTATACCAGCATCTAAGTTTCCTGAATATTATAGGGTAGAAAAAACTTTGTGAGAAAAATGAACCCTAGAAAGAATGTGTGGGAGGACTGACACACAGTAAAAAGACCATAAGATCACAGCTGGTAGGAAGAGGGAAGTACTACATTAGCATTAAGTGATTAACTTGCAGCAGATTAAAATGACTAATATGACATTAGCAAAGAAAACATTGTTCTGTCATTTATATTGAATCAAAATGTGCTTGATGCCTCATAGATGGTTGTCATAAAGGAAGCTTAGTGACCTATGCCAGATATTATGCTGTTATATATCATTAGGATAGGAAATCAGCATAAGTTTCTCACTAATTGTTTTTCGTTGAGAAACTGTGGAAAAGAAGAAAATGGTGTCTTTCTCAAAAGTTAGCTGAATTGAACAGGTAGAGGTGTAAAAGGAACAGTTATAATATTGAGGGGTTTTGTAGAATCACTTGATATTTAAGAAAGATTAAGGGATAAAATTTTGATAACATTAACTCATCAGAAACCTGTAGTGTAATCCAGAAAGATAATGAGGATGACAAGAGGGTAAAGCCAAAGAGATTACTAAATTTTTTTTAAGTAATGACCTACATTGTCCTTAGATTCATTTTGTATCTCTGCTCTGAGAAGGAGACAAATCGAATTTCTTAAAGTAAAGCAGAATTCATTTTTTGATGATAAAAATTAACAAATATAGTTTTATTTTTATTTCTTGTGTTGAATTTCATACCATCTTCTGGTCTCATATTTACAATCGAAATGAAAATGCTCTGTAAATGAAATGGTGATGCAATGTAGAGTAGTACGGTGAGAAACAAGAAAAAAACCTAAAACACCTTTCCCCCACTCTCCTCTTTTACCAGGCTCAACTTCACTCCTTCATTCTGGCTCCCACTCTGAATGGCACTGGGAAGATATGAGGAGTGAGAATTGTGGTTAGAGTCAGTTAGGTTCTGGCACCCCATCTGTCCTACGATTTTATTTTATGATTATTTGTTGTATTGAATGCTTTTTGTTGTTTGATGGTGTAGTTGTGTTCTGTATTCCACCATGATGTTACTGAAGTAGGCTTGTTCAGTTGAAAAGTAGGTTGAGGAAATATATTACAGAGTTGCTATGCATTCATGTAGCTGTCAGTAACCTTCAGTGAAGATTTTGCAGGCTATCATAGAATCATAGAATCAATTGGATTGGAAAAGACCTCAGAGATCATCAAGTCCAAGCCTTGGTCCAACTCCAGCCCGTTTACTGTATCATGGCACTAAGTGCCATGTCCAATCTCAGTTTAAAAACCTCCAGGGATGGTAAATCCACCACCTCCCTGGGCAGGCCATTCCAATGCCTGACCACTCTCTCTGTGAAGAATTTCCTTCTAATCTCCAGCCTAAATTTCCCCTGGCAGAGCTTAAGCCCGTGTCCCCTTGTCCTACTGCTAACTGCCTGGGAGAAGAGACCAA
>VYXB01003577.1:123024-133223 GCA_013397135.1 Pachyramphus minor | reverse complement strand
GAGATCAGGTTGGTCAGACAGGACCTGCCCTTCCTAAACCCTTGTCCATCCTGAAGGTGCTGTGTGATTGCACTCAGGATGATCTGCTCCATAACCCTGCCAGGCACTGAGGTCAGGCTGACAGGTCTGTAGTTGCCAGGGTCAGCTCTGCAGCCCTTTTTGTGGATTGGGGTAACATTTGCCAATTTCCAGTCATCTGGGACTGAGCCAGTGAGCCAGGACTGTTGGAAGATGATGGAGAGCGGCTTGGCGAGCTCTTCTGCCAGGTCCCTCATCACCCTAGGATGGATCCCGTCTGGTCCCATAGACTTATGAGGATCCAGATGGCTCAGTAAGTCACCAACTATTTCCTCCTGGAATACAGGGGGGCTATTTGGCTTCCTATCTCTGTCTACCAGCTCCAGAGGCCAGTTGTCCTGAGCCACCTGTCCTACTGGTGAAAACTGAGGCAAAGTAGGTATTAAGTACCTCAGCCTTCTCCTTATCTTTGTTAACTATATTTCCCTCCAAGTCCAACAGAGAATGGATCAGGCTTGCATGGATAAGCTGTTAAAAGTAAAAGGATTCACACAGGAGCAAGTTAAAAAGTATTTTGGAATATTTTTACCTTTTTTTTTCCTTCTGTTTTCCAATGTATACATTGTTAGAATTGTCTTGATGGTGAATAGCTAATAAGGATCTTTTGATGTAAGCTATTGTTCTTTGAAAGCTGTGTGCGCATGCGATTTCACTGTGTGTCACGCTATGATCTTCCCCACTTCATCAGCTTTAGAGGCACCACCAGAAACATTAAAGCAATAGCATTCTCTTTATCTGCTGAGGAAACAAATTTGCCTGGTACATAAAATTTGTGTGATTCATAAATACTGTGGTTCACACCAAATTATGACTCTATACTAAAACTAACAAAGCATTGTCAGAACCCTCTATAATCAAAGGAGGAGAAATATAAGTTATCATACTTCAGCCTACTGTTATGAAATTCTGCCAAAAGATAAGTAATGTTTTGTGAGCAGCTGCAGAAATATTCAACATGTGTGATAGTCATTAAGAGGATAACTGAGCAACCTGAATTGTCTCAATACCAATTCACACCTACTGCTGAGATACACTTGAGAAAGCCTAGGATCAGTGATTAATAATATGAAAAAAATTATTTTAGTTTCCTGCTTATTACCAGCTCTATAATTTTAATAAGTGATTCTAACAACACTTCCATGACTCTGGTAGAAAAATATACAGACATTAAAACAGTAAATGAATATTATGAAAAATCCAGTATATCCCTAGCAGAACTTTAATTAGTCAACAGCACTGATGTGGAAAACCTCAATCTCATTGTATCACTTCTCATGAGAAACGTCCTTTTGGGGTTTTCCTCTTTATTTTTTTTTTTCACTTTCTTTTTTTTCACCCTATTTTTGGGGATACTGCACAAGAAGTTTATATGTGATGAAAGAGAACATCTGAAGAGAGAGAGAACTGAAGAAAAGAGAGCTTTGATATACAGCTAAACTACTGGACAACAAATAACTTTCTACCTTAAAGACTGCCTTTTCATATTATAAAAGTGTTATGATTATTCAGTTTATTAACAATGTCATCAGAAAAAAATCTTACTTTATATGTGATCTGCAGTTTGAATTAGTATAAACCTCTTTCCTATTCACTGATTGTAAACTCTTTGCCTACTGGCTCCTGTTAGGTAAAATTTATGGCTGTTCCCCATTTTTGTATCTCTCCTTACCCATATTTGGATGTGTTTTAGCTCAATATCCCATGTATGGACATTCCCTTGTATGTACCTCCCTGATTCTTCCCAAATTCCAGGCATTCCATGCCCTACCACATAAAAGCTAGTCTATCCTCCAATAAAGGGATTCATTTTGTCTTCACCTTGGTGATTCTTGTGCAAAGTGGATCTTTTTCATGGTCTCACATTAGGGGGTTCACCGCTACCACCCCCGATACTCTATTTTCACCTTCTATCTGATATTTAAATATTTTCCTGTTTCATCAGAATATTAGAGACTAATTTTTCCTTGTCATCCACAGTGTATTGACTCCAGCTGATAGCTAAGCCCCCATCCACTCTCTTGTTCACTTTGCTGCAGATGAGATTAAATTGAGATGGGAATACATCAATAACTAAAGGGAAAGAAAAGAAATGAAAAAAACCTCACAAATAATGCAAAGACAATCATTCATCATCTTTAATTGGCAAACTGATGTCCAATCAGTCCCCACGCAACAGCTACTTTGGAAAAAAAAACATTAACCTATATTTGATAGAGATTTATTGTTTATCATTGTGTTACATATCATAGAATATCCCTCTGGTTAGTTTGGGTCAGTGTCCCCTCACAGGATCCTGCACATCCCGAACCTACTCACTCTGGGGGCAGAGAGAGAAATAGATTAGAAATCTAAACCACACAGCCCCATATGGGCTACTGTGAAGAAAATTAACTTCATCTGAGCCAGATATAATACACACCTTCCAAAATATGTATTTGCTAAACTGATTGCACTGACCATGTAGGAAGTTATCATAAATAGCAAGTTGGGCTGCTGAAGAAGACAAAGGGTATTGTCATCCATTTTCCTGTTCCCATCCAATTGCAGTTTTACTGAATAGCCCCACTGGATCAACCCTGCAAACTGGTCTTTGACACTCTGTAATCTCACTAGGAAGAATAATACTGGGCAACCAGTGAATTGCACATTCAAGTTTTCTTGCAGGATGCTACACTGATTATTTTACTGAATATGAAGATGCCCCTGTATGACTCATTGATTTGGTTTGTTGCCAGAGAAAATAAAAAAAACAACACCCCCAAACTTCTGCTTTTTCTATATTGCTCTAACTTCACACTGAAGTTGCTCTGCAACTTGCTTAAATATAACTTATGAGTATTACATTTAATAAATTATGCTTATATTTGCACATGTTCTACCTGAAAAGTTCCTCTTTAAATGTGCATATTGTCTTGCATGTGACTCCATGTGTTAATTTGTATGTACATAAATATATATATATACATATATATAGTATCATTACAGGATCCATGTTCTTTTTAGGCTTTCTTCATCATACAATTGACAAATGTCTGCAAATTAATAGCAGAAAAATCAGAACAAGAAAATGAAAGACATTTTAAAATCAATTTACTAATCAGATCATAAAATATTTTATCAGTACTTGTGAACAGAAAAATAGCTATTCAAAATCTTTTCTATCAGAATCCACTGGTTGCTTTGTATTACTCAGTCTTTAATATCTATTCTGACTGTTCTCAAATTTATTTCTGCTGTTTTCTGCCTAAGCTGTTTCAGGGTTGATAGACGGCCCTCTGATGAGCAATTTGAGAGTCTGCCAAATAAAGACTTGACTTAGCCAATGTTATCTTTCATAAAATTATTTACCATATCATGGCTTTAATAAGATTAAGAAATTCAATATAGCTGATTTACATTTCCATGTTCAGGTTTTATTTTTTTGAGAATGGTGTTTGAGAGAGAAGGAACAGATAAGAGAGAAAAGAGAAAATGGAGACTTATCATTCTGCCATTTACAATAGAAACTGAAGAGTCTTTTCGAAAATTAATATTAATAATCATACCTGCATGTAATTGTAGAAAATGGCTTATGCAAGTAAATTAACAATAGTTATGCCTTTAATTATGTGAAAAAATTCAAGCTCCAATATACAAAAAATGTATCTGAGGCTTTCCAATATTAAGCAGATTAAAAAAAATTAGGAAGAAAGAAGAAAATTGAACAAATGATAATTTATGCTTCACAGGTTTCTTAAGGGTAAGAAAAAACTAAAAAATGTGAACTTATTTCACGTTGATGAGGAAGGCTTCTGGTAAATTGAAGTAGCTGATATCAACAATAAAATCAGAATCCTTTTAGTAGTTTTGATTTTTTTTTTTTGTCAATAATCTGGAAAAGATGTCATCAAGCTTCATAGATATTACTGAATTTTTGTATGCATGAATAGCCAAAAATAATACTTTTCCTGAGTGCGAACAAGATCTTAGAAAGAGTTCTGTATTGAAGTAGACTATACCTTTTGTATAGTCATAAAAAAAGGAAAGGCATTCATGAGGTTGACTAGCATTGTAATATGCCAGCACATTTGGGAGTTCACAAAGGTCTTATGATTGAGGGATCGCCCAGAGGTGCAGAAATGGGATTATCTGTGATCTCTGCCACAGTCTTTATGACCTTGAATGAGTCACTCAAGGTACCTGTGTGTTAAGCAGTACCAAGTCATATTTCATATTTTATTTGCTTGAACAGCAAAATTGACATAGCTGTTAGAATCATGTTAGTAATTAGCTGTAACAAGTGTTGCAGTGTATGGCTATATTAGCTAACATCTCTGCACAGAAATACTGTTTGTTGTGTGAGTGCAATCCAGCAATGAATTTACCATGACTCCATTCTCCATATGTGTGTTCGTGCACCACTCTTAGAGCAGCAGCCGCACCATGAGATATCTTTTTCCTCTACTCCTCATTTAGTAGCATCCTTTCTTATCAGCTAATTTGTCACTAATTTTTAACTAACCCATCACTGACGAGGGACTATGATGTAAGATGTGGACAGAATTAGTCAATCTGTTCCTTAACTGTAACAGTGGGAATACACCGACTTTCTTATTCTTCTCTCTTTCTGTCCTTTCTATCCTAATTGTAAACTGATTGAACTGTAATTTCTGCAAATTGATTTTTATTATACAGAAAGCTTTGGATCTAATCTGCAGTGTAGCTGGTCTACTGGCTGACAGTGCATACTAGAAAAGATACAAAGATAGAAGTGGATATAAAATGTCCAGCTGGGAAAAAAGGTGGCAGGAGTTTTCTAGATGTGAAATAGCACTGGTATAATTTTGCTTCAAAGATTTGGTATTGAATGTGTAACCAAACAAAGACTTTTTTTTTTTTTTTCCCCAGAAAGTTTTCATATTCTTTACAAATTATTTACTTTACCTCAACATTACAGGTATGACATTCCAAATTTACATATTGCTAAGAATAGGAAATAATTATTTTTTGTTCGTCACATATACACTAAGAATTATGAAATGTCTGAAATATCTGCATAAGGAATAAGAGTAATCTTATCAAAGGTTATCTTAACAAAATCAGGATAGATGACTCTAGAGTTCCCCACACCGTCATGTAGATAGTACTTGCTTAAACTACGTCTACATTTTAAATGGATAAGATTGGATGAGATTAAACTCATCTTATTGTACTCTATGTCAGACTGAGAATAACTAGTATAAATGTTAAAAAAAAAAATTAATCCTAGATTAGTTAAACAGGATGATATAAATTTCTTTCACTTCATCTCCAGAAAACCCATTTCTGTATGGGCAATTTTTATCAATCTCTTATCTCCTACTTATTCTGTCTTACAAGATTTTTCCTTTCAGTCACTTTTTACTATAATCCTTTCTCAATTTTTTTTTTCTTTTTAAAAGAAGACTCTTCCTCTAGATCCTGCTGCATTTATTACAATTTTGAGTGTATCTGATTTTTTTTATCTGCATTCTCATTCCAGTAAATGATGGAGGGTTCCTTGGACCACGTCTTTTTCTCCACCTACCCTCATCTTTTTCTTCTATTTGATTCTTTCACTCTTTTTTTTTCTGACCATATTCTAGCTTTTCTACAGAGAAAATTCATATCCCTGAGCTTTAAGAGCTAGGGTGGAATTTAGATATCTACCTACAGCTGTAAGTTTAAGTTAATAGGCAAAATAGTTAAAAAAGATAAATAAAAATCTTCAGAAGGAGATTTTTTTCCCCAATATTTATTTTCTCAATCTATAATAAGTGGGTAAATTCTATTTAGATGCATGTGTCTGTTAGTAATAGGTACCTAGACCCTTAACTGTAAATAGGTGCCTTGTTTTTAGACAACTTCTTCTCTCATGACTCCCTGTCAGGCTGACAAATAGGCACCTTAGTGCTCCTTAACAGATGAATGCAATACCAGCATTCATCATATCCTTTAATGATTTCTTTTGTATGCTGCTGTTCTCTTTGTACAGCCTGATCATGGGTGCCTATGGCTATTAAAGCTTCATACTGGGCTTTGGTTGTGGTGCCCCTGCTCCTGAGGGTCACCAAGGTGCTTCATTTTCTGTGGTGTCCCCTACAGAAGTGTGGTTCAGAAATCACCCATCTATGTCCATCTTAGGTCCCCCCAGTAGTTCACAACCTTTCAACTGTTTCATGTTCTCAAGCCCCCTGACATAACAGGTTATCAACCTGTGCACATCTTATGCAGGTACCCACCTTTTCTCTAGAAAAAAGGTTTGTGCACTCACTGCAATTTACTGCCTCGACTGAGGTCCTTCCTTAGCAGTTCCATCTGTGTGGAAGTGAAGCGAAACAAGACTTTAGCAGGGTTAACTAAACTTCTTACCACAAAGATCCACTTTTTCTCCCCTGTTTTCTACCTTACTCAAAGGAAATTTTGTTCTGTACAAACCCAGCGACCTAAACCCACAAGAAACACTGTACAAAGAGCTCAGAGGTAAAAAATTATAGCCAAATGGGCTAAGGTAGACACTTGAAAGGGTAGAACAGGCCTGAAGCCAAGGCTCTCTCCAGGCTTCAGCAGATAGAACATGAAAAGAATGGAAAGTTCACAAGTTCACCAAAGGTCAGCGACGAAGAGGAGTAAAAATGAGACCCTCTGATGAAGTAAGACCGGATGGACCACCAAATTATTCCCCAAAATGAAGACCACACCTCCAAACCCTCCCCTGACTCCACCTGCTATGAATATTGTAATCTAATATGAATATGTATGTGAATATGTTGTAATCATAATCAAAACCGTATAAATTAACTACCTTTGCCTGACCAGGGTAGAGCTCCTTTGTCTGGCTTGAGCCAGGGAGTTCTCCAACATCGCTTAATAAATACCTGCTGCTTAAAGGTCTAAAACTCTGTCTCTAAGTGGTTTTATTCACCTTTTTGGGGCATCAGAAGCATGAGACATCTCACAGATGTAGAAACACTGATGACTCTGAGGTGGGATTCAATCTGATGTCATTGTCCCTGGCAATGACCAGGCTGTGTCAGCCTCCCATGAGAGCTGCTGGGTCCTGGCAAGGTTCTCAGCTCTTGTTCAAGGTTTCCTGGCTCTGAAAATCCCCCTGTCCACCTGAATTTAGTGCTCACCCACAGAATTTACCTCTGCTGCTACCGTCTGCCTCACTGACTGAGTGTTGGTTTTGTGCTTTAAAGTCAATAGTATTTAAATAGTAAACATTCCATATTTTCATTTCCAATTACATTTATAGATATAGATATAAATATTTGAATTATTTACAATTAAACTAGTCCAAATTTCAGTTCTTTATAACCTAACTGATACTTCAAATTCCTTGAGTATATGGAAAATTAGTCTTAATAATAATAACTGATAGGCGCATCAATTTAGTAACTCAGAACTTCCATGCCAATTATCATATTACTATATTGTCATATTACTTTATTGTATTATTGTAAATTACTGCAATTATATTACTGAGCAGAGCTGATGTTGCTCAGAGGAATTTAAAAGAATTTAGTTTAACATATAAACATTTATCATTAGTTCCTTATTAGGAAGTTTTATGTCAGAATTGAAACATACACATAACTTTATAAGGTTTTTCATATGTATGACATTGTTTTCAGAAATGGCTGGGTAGAGTGTTGCTGGAAGATTTATTGGAGGATTTGTTAATTATTCCAAACAGTTTCTAATGCTTATGACCTCTAGCTACTATTTACTGGTGAAATTTAAAGTTTTTGAGGGCTTGCTTGTGGATATCCTTGGCACCCACACTCCATGTTTACCTAGCAGTAAAAGCAGGTGCTTTTTTTTTGAAGAACATTAAAAGAAATTGATTATCTTAGGAAAAGAAGATCAAGAGTGGGTACAGTTGAATTATTCCTTGGGAGTTCTCCAGGAAAAAACCCAGAAGGAACAAAAAATCCCAAAACTATCATGTTGAAATTTAAGATGGAATCCAGAAGACATTTCACCACCAAGGTGACACTCTAGGACAGCATACTATGAGGAACAGAAGGAATAAAAATACTGCAGGATCAGGTTTGATCTGCAAAAGAGATGATATGTAAATATTTGCTGCCACAGCAGAGAAATGAGCTTGGCATGGCCCACCATCTCTTGAATTAATTTTCTTCGGTTATACCATTGAAATATTTTCAATTTCAGCAAATTTGTTTCTTATTCATTTCAGCAAAAGGTAAATTCACATGCAATATTCTTCTTGTTATTGTACAAGCACAAGGAAAGAAGCTGATGCAAGCTCTTCTTCATCTTTCAAATTGCCTATTCCACTGTCAGGATTCCTTCTATAAAAGTTTTAGAAATAATGTAGTTTTATGCTTTGACCTGAGCAATCATTAGAATACCTGGACTGTCAAAATACTGATGTTTAAAAAATGGCACTACCATAACTGCTGAAGAGTGAATAGGAAGTTTAAACACTTCCCTCTTGCTCACTTATGAATGAAAAAAAATTCTAGAAGTTATAAAACATATATTCACAAACCAAATATTTTCATAATTTTATAAAATATGATTATTTTATTGTTTAAAAGAGAACTGTATGGCTCAACTTTTTTCCTCTAGCTATGCTGATTTCTGCTCTGAAGTCAGTCTGCAGTGGAAGAATTCTCTACAGTTAAGAATAATAATAACTGCTCAAGCTAGTGTGTTGGTAGGTGCTTCTTTATCTTCTGCCAATGACATTTCTAGCTAAAGAAGGTTTTGAAATGCTAAGATATGAATGTGAATTGACAAAACACAAGATATTGGAGACAGAAAAGCCAGAAGTTCATTTTCCCATATTTAATTGAAATTGAGTAAAAGTAGATAAGAAGAAATACAGCAGTAAAAAAAATTAACTGAACCAAAACAAAAACACCAAAAAACCCCACCAAAATAAACAAACAAAAACACCCTAAAAGCCAACAGATGAACAAAGGGAAAAAGAGGGAGCAGGGGAAGTCACTAAAACTTTAGATCTTTAAAATCTTCCATGTAATCTAAGTTTTTCAGAGCTTGAGTTAAAGGAAAATCTTCACAGCGCCTTTTAAGTTTCTTCAATTGCAATCACATTTTTATTTAGCCACAAAGTGTAGCCTGTAACCTGCACTGATCTGCAGTGCATGATCCTGACACAGAGCCTCAAGTGACTATCCTGAGAGAACATATAGTTAATATGTGAGCTCTTAGACAACAAAACTGCCACTGAGTTTGGTTCCTAAAATAGAATGATAAAAAAGGAAAGGAAGGGAAATCTTTCAATTGTTGTGTTACACTAATGTGGAATGTCAGGGAGGAATGAATTTTTATGGTAACTCGATACAATAAATGTAACGCCCAGGGATATGACATGAAGCAGACTCTGTTGGCCTGGTCAAACATATAATTTAACCAGCTTTATCTGCATTCCTACTGGGAGCAAAAATGCCTGCTTTTTAAACTATGCAAATTAGATACGATACACTTATTATAGCCACATTTATCCATAGACCCACAGAATGAAAAATTATGCCATTTATTTTATTTTCTAAACATAGTTCTCAGTCAATGAAAAAAGATTAGATTAATAATTATTTTCTATGACGACACCAACCGGGGGAGGAGCATCAATCAGCTGGAAGGTCAGAGGGTTCTGCAGAGGGACCTGGACAGACTGGAGAGTTGGTCTGATTCCAACGGGATGAGGTTCAACAAGGCCAAGTGCTGGGTCCTGCACTTTGGCCACAACAACCCCCTGCAGTGCTACAGGCTGGGCACAGAGTGGCTGGAGAGCAGCCAGGCAGAAAGGGACCTGGGAGTTTGGATTGACAGGAAACTGAAAATGAGCCAGCAGTGTGCCCAGGTGGCCAAGAAGGCCAATGGCATCCTGGCCTCAATCAAGAACAGTGTGGCCAGCAGGAGCGGGGAAGTGATTCTGCCCCTGTACTCTGCACTGGTGAGGCCACACCTGGAGTGCTGTGTCCAGTTCTGGGCCCCTCAGTTCAGGGAGGATGTTGAGGTGCTGGAGCAGCTCCAGAGAAGAGCAACCAGGCTGGTGAAGGGACTTGAACACATACCCTACGAGGAGAGGCTGAGGGGGCTGGGGCTGTTTAGTCTGGAGAAGAGGA
>VYXB01003577.1:81568-123002 GCA_013397135.1 Pachyramphus minor | reverse complement strand
TGGTAGTGGATCAAGGGTTGGACTTGATGATCTCAGAGGTCCTTTCCAACCCATCTTATTCTATGATTCTATGATACTAAATTTTTATTTCCTTTTTCCTTAAGCTACAAGTCTTGACAAGCTTCCCTAAAACTTCACAAAGAAACCAGTTCCTCCTCTTTGAAGTCATCTTATTCTCTTCTCCACTGTCAATGTTATTTCTTCCAGAAAAACCACAGTCGTAGAATCATTTAGGTTGGAAAAGACCTTTAAGAACATGATTCACTCCTGGCAAGATTTCTCTGTGAAGGCTAGTTCGTGACCTGTATTTATGAACGGTAGTTCTCTGGCAATCAACACAGATTGCTCAGTGCTTCTCTACTTCCAGATTCAGGTCTTGAAATCACTAAGGTTTCCAAGATATAATTTGCTATGTCTGGAGGGTCAAGCAGTGAGGTACTAATATGCTACAACACTGAAAAACAGGCTGGAGCACAAAACAAATTAAGCACCTGCAATTTGCAAGGAGCTATTGATTTTCCACTGAGCAGTTGATTTGTCACTACATTTTGTTGTATGGTTTCCTTTAGCTATTACATGTGGGTCATATTCACTGGTGGGTGAAACTTCAGAACAGATTTTATTTTATCCAAACTGTTAATACTTCTTTCTGCTTACAATTACCAAACAGATGCTGGATATCCCAATATCATGCAATATGAAAATCTGGTACAAATGCAGGATTTGCAGAGCTCTTAACACACATATTTAACAAGAACATGATAATATTTTCCTTTTAAAAATAAAATTTTAAAAATTAAATAATTTTTTTTAAGTTTTGAACATGTATCACTCAGGAGGTAAATAACTAAATAAAAGCTTTTAAATTTAGAAGAATGTAAGTAAACATTTGAGGTGCATTTCAGGTTTCAGTAAAATGTGTGTCCTTCCATTAGAAGTATTTTAGCCACTTGAAAATATATTACAGGAACAATTAATTTTTCAGTTAAGAAAATAAAAACACAAACTGCTTTTCTTTACTTTGCTTACTGAGCTAGGACATGCTGGGTGTGGAAAGTAACACAAGAACAATGCCTAAAAAATATGTTCTGCCTTATGAATATGAATTACATATTATTGGGCTTCTCATTCTTTATAAAGAAATCCAACCCAAAGAAGCCTATAAAAAGATTATTTTTCTTTTCTTGAGAATTACACAGGGCAAAAAAACCATAAAACTCAACTGGGATTGGCTCAAAATATACAAGTAAATCAGAGCTGCTGATAATTCATATGATGAAATTCTTGATTCTATTGATCATAGAACATGCACACAGCAACAACCTCTAATAAATAAACATCAGATTTAAAGAAACAGAGACATTAGGAAAGCAATTATGTTTGACATACAACCTTAATTACAAGCTACATTAACTGTTTGATATTTTCCCATAATTACTTCTTATTTTTAAACAGGTTTTTGCTCTGGCCCCATCAATATTCAAGTCAATACAGCATGTCCTTATTCCTAGTTCTGAGATAATCTGGGTGTACAACTCCTACAGGAAAAAAAAATTGAATTTTCTTTTTGATGAAGAAGCTGTCCATCAAGTAAAGCTGTTTTATCTACAACTTACTATTCTGAGAGAATTTGTCAAATTTTGACAACATGATTTAGAGGAAAAAATTACATGATATATAGCTTGTAGATTATATCAACAAAATCAAAATATTTAACTCCAATGTTATTAGAACTTTTCACTGCAATTTGTTTTCCAATTCTGCTGATTTATACTACATTATATTTAACAAAATAAAGACATTTGAGATTTTGAAATAACTTTAGAATATATTGTGATCTCTGCTGAAATATCTAAAGGGTTTTTTTGCTGTATTGCTAGTGTAAGCAAAAAACAAAGCAGAAAATAATTTTATGAGGTCAAATTAAAGGAAACACTTTTTTCAGATCATTATTACTTTCCTCTATTCATCTTCTCTTTCCTTGATTTGATAAACTTTCATTTCTTCATCTATGAACCTGATTTTCAATTGAAGAGACTAAATCAGACCACCACCCAATCATAAAATTAAAGAGTGGTTTGGATTGGAACAGATCTGAAAGGTATAGTTCCAAGGCCTCTGCCATGGGCAGGGACATCTTCCACTAGACCAAGCTGCTCAGAGCCCCATCCAAGCTGGCTTCAAAAACTTTTAGGGATGACAAATTCACAGCTTCTCTGGGAACCCTGTTTCAGTGCCTCACCAGCTTTGCAGTATAGAAGTTCTTCCTAATATCTAATCTAAACTTATCCTCTTTCGATTTAAAGCTATAATGTCTTATCTATCAACTATATGGTCCTGTAAAAAGTACCTCTTCAGCTTTCCTGTAGGCCCCATGTGGGTAGTGGAGGCCTGCTACAAGGTCTCTCCAGAACCTTTTCTTCTCTAGCCTGAACAACCCCAGCTTTCTCAGACTGTCTTCATAGGAGAGGTGCTCCCGCCCTCTGATCGTCTTTATGCCCCTCCTCTGGACTCACCCCAACAGGTCCACGTCTGCAGAGCTGTGCGGAGGCTGAGGGTACCTCCAGGACTTAGGAGTAGTCCTTCTGGCTGGAGGGAGAAGCCCCTGCTTTGTTCCCCCGGCCACGTGGCATCCAGAGGCCCCAGCCGGGAGCACAGAGACCACACCGGGAGACACACAGGAGGGCGAGGAGAAAGAACGGGAGAGAGACCATAGAGCAAGAGAGACTTTATTGTCCTTGGGTTCAGATACTTAAAGGTTTGGGGAAATTAGCATACATCCAATCAAGGAGCAAAAGGGGTCTTAACCACCGCCCACAGGGGCCAGATTTCACAGCCAATGGGGAAAGGTAAAAAGGCAGTGGTCCAAAGGGATTTTGGGAAACAGAGTCTCAGGGATAGAGGGACTTATTTATACAGTGTTACAGTCAGTTTGTACAACAGGTTTGCTAATTCCTTTATCAGCTTCAGAAGTCCACTCTTGGAAGGACTTCTTCCACTTTACATATTGTTGGTCAATTGCTACAGAGCTGGATGACGTACATCAGATAGGGTCTCAGGAGAGTGTTATAGAGTGCAATCATGTCCTTGGACTTGCTGGCCATGCTTCTTTAGGTTCAGCCTAAGGTAGAGTTGGCTTTCTGGGCTACATGTGCATATTGTTGAGTCCTGTTGAGTTTCTTATCCACCAACAAGCCCACGTCCTTCTCTCCAGGTCTACTCTCAATCCATTCTTCTTTCAAACTGTATTTGTGCTGGGATTACCCTGATCCAGCTGCAGGACCTTTCACTTGGCCTTGTTGAACTTCATGAGATTTGCACAGGTCTACCCCTCGAACATATAAGACAACCTTGTAAGACAAAATTTGATTCCTTCTCTTATATCTGGTACATAACTTATTCCTTTTTTGCCCTTTGTGTTTTGTTTATTGCCCACCTCCCCACAGTTAAAAATAGCACCACTCCTGAAAATAGAATGTAGACACACCATCAAAATCCAACCAAACAGAAAACATACCCATCATTTTTACTCATGTGTTGCTTTTCCACTATTTGGTAACGTTTCTTCAGCCCTCCTGTTACTGAAATTGTCAGTTTAGACAGGTTAATCAAACCCTGATTATCTCACTTCAGTTGAAACTTGTTAGTATTTAGTCTTGATAACTGTATGGGCTACCAGGTCTTCGCCATGAGCTAATAGTACTCTTTTTGTTGAAAGAAACATCTCAATTTATGTCTTTATGAAAGACAGCAGGGAGGATATTAGCTATCTGAGAGATTGTTGGAGCCCATGAGGTTAGGCTGCAACTAAGTGGCAATTTTTAAAATGTGGATATCTCATAGATGCTGGATAATGGAACATAAAGGATTTCCATTCCAGGAATACAGTCCTCAAAACTCTATTTATATTGTAATTTCTTACTACTTAAAATCATAAAATAAAAACAAAGCAAAACCAATTCTAAGCATAAAAAAAACCCCAACAAAACAAAGTAATGATTTTATTGCCATACCTTTTTAGGTTTTTTTTAAGTGAATAAATTCAGTGGAGAACTTTATATAAAAAATATATGTGAACATTTTAGATATTCAAGACTCAAAGAATAATTCTATCTAACTTAGACTGGGGAATATGCATGAGAGGAAGAAATACCAATTTCCAATTGTCTCATCAAAATTCAATTTATTAGATGACATAATTCTAACAAATAGGGCAGTCACAGGTTATATTGACCTTTGTTCCTCAGCCTTTAAGAGACAAACCTGGGACCACATTTGGGAATTCATTTCTAGTAATGTCTCTTCCAGTGAAGTGACTGTGCTCTCCAGACTCCTTCAGAGCAGTTACTCTGAAGCAGGGATGTGACAGGGTTGAGCTGCCAGTTGTAATTTATTCTTTAAAGTAAATAAGATATGTTAGGTGGAGATATGCAGAACATGCAGAGACAGATAATGATCCGTCACTCAGCTGCAGTCTGTGGAGGGAACGAGGACATCATTGCTCCCCTGAAAGAGTGCACTGTACTCTATAAAGATTTGGCCAGAGGTAGGAGGGAGAATGGATCTACTGTCAGTCCCTCTGCAGAGTACTCCCACCTGAAGGTACCATCTGAAGGAGAGTGTCTCAGGCAACTTTTGGATTTAATAAATCAGAGGCTCTGAAAATGCTCTCACTGGCCTTAGGGAATGTAACACAAGATTTTGGGTTTTTTTTTCCCCTGCAGCAAGAAGCAACCTATCTACCAAATAAAGTATGAAGAATATAATCAGTCTCCAGATGTCTCTGCTTCAACTAGATCTGCCCAGTTACACCTGTAGTTTGTGCAGTCATTCCCCTGTGTTAGTACCTTACCTATTCATCATGTGATGAACTTTGTATACGAATTTTGAATTTGAGTGGGATTTTTTCTTTCCTTCATTGTGTTTCCTGATGGAAAGATTCATACTTCTTTGTTGTTATAAATTAATTATATAAACAAATGTTATATACGTATAATCATAAGTACTTCTTTTGTTTTGAAAAAATATTAATATATTCATTTTTAGCAGTAGTTAAAAAAATAAATGCCTGTTCTTTTTATATATTGCAATAAATCTTCAGTAAGACTGTGGAAATCCTGAGTTATAATAGATTACTGAAGTTACTTTAAATAGTTACAACCATTGCAAATATGATTAAACTGAAACACCAACATGCATAGTATTGAATTCTTGATAGTTTGTAAAATATTTCAACAATTTCTAGAAATATGCAGACTTTAGATTGCTTTCCAGCAGACCCTTGCTAGTTTGCTCATAGTATCACAGAAAAAAAGAAAAACCTAAGCAGTTCTACATCTTTATATAAATGGTATGAAATAAACTTATAAAGTCAAGATATCGTTGGATAAATAATTTTACATAGTGAAATTTGCTATAGTTATAGTTATAGATAAATAAAAATTAGTTATAGTTATAAATATTTTGATAAAGTAAAGATATTATTATTTATACATATTATTTTTAATTTTATTAGCCTCAGAGTTTCACAGAGAGCACAATATACCCAGTGATAGCTGCAGAATATACAAATTAATTATTCTTATGCCTCTACCCTGGATTTCTTTTGACCTCTTTACTTAAGTCAAAATTGATAATTTTGGAAATTTCAACCTAATATTTTGATGCCTGTGAAATGAATTTGATCAAGACAATGTTATGTTGTTTCTCTGAAAGAAATATGTATATATAACATAAAAAATATTTGAGTATTTTTGCATAGTGCATTCATTGTAATTCAAAGACTAAAATATATCTTTATTTCAGTTTAGCAGGTGGTATGTAAAGGTTTTAAGCCACAAGAAAAGTTGCAGAGTATGAGGATGAGTAGATTTAAGAAATAAAAGTAATTTAGACTGGAAAAATTTTTTGTATCTGTGTGGACTAAACTACTAAGGGGATTTCTGTGGGGCTTTTATACTCACAAATGGGATCCTACAAAGTTCTAGAGGGTACAGTGGGCTTGAAATATCTGGATACAAGCCAGATTCAGTCTGGAAGAAATATAGCTTCATGCACGCAACCCTGCACCAAAATAATAAATCTTTTCTCTCCAGACTGCAGTGGTTATGGAGCTATACTGTCTCTCATCTCTGCAAACCTTGGAAACTACATTGTGCTCCACTGTATGGTCTAAATTTACCCTAAACATTCAACTGCAGGGCAAACTGTAGGTACCATCATTTTCAGTACATTTCAAAGATGGAAGGTATGTATATACTGCTTATTGTGTCAGTGGCATTTACTAAAAATGACAAAATTAAGCAGCAATACTTTCTGTGACTGAGCTTGTTTTCAGAAACCTGCATTTTAATGAACTGAGCTTTAGTAACACACCACAAGGCATCACCTAGAAACTGTAATTCTGCATTAATGAAGCGCTGGTATTTTTCATTTCCAATTAATTTCTTCATGGATTTTTGTTTGATTTAGCTTTTATTTAATTGAGACATTTTTGTTGTAGGAGACGATAGATGTTTACATGGTTAATGTTACTAGCTAGGCTGAAGTTGAGATACAGCCATAGCTAGATTCTTAGACTCCTAAATACTTTCTCCTAGCTTGAATACATAGGTATAAAAGTCTTTGTTATTTACAGTAGAAATGAGTCAGCAATGGGCCCTTGCTTCAAAGATACCTGATGGTTACATGAGACCCAGTACTGCCAGCAGGTGGAGGGAGGTGGTCCTTCCCTTCTGCTCAGCACTGGTGAGGCCACACTAAATGTACTTTGTCCAGTTCTGGGGTCTTCAGAACAAGCGAGACAGGGGCATATTGGAGAGAGTCCAGCAAAAGGTCATGATAATGGCCTGGGTGATCATTAAGTGTGTGCAGTTTAATGAAAACAAGTGATGGATTCTGCACCTGGACAGGGGCAACCCTGGATGTGTGTTCAGATTAGGGAATGAAATGCTGGAAAGCAGTGCCACAGAAAGGGCCCTGGGGGTCCTGATCAATGGCAAGTTGAATATGACTCAGCAGTGCCCTGGCAGCCAGGAGGGCCAACTGTGTCCTGGGAGGTATCAGGCAACATATCACCAGCCAATTGCTGAAAGTCTTTGGGCTGCTTTGCCAGGGGGTGCTCTGGATGTGCACCATTGAGTGACTTTTGACCAGGACACTGAATTCCTTACAGTTGTTCCTGAATGTGTACCACAGAACAGCCAAACATAGACAAAAGGCAAACTCATGTCAAAAAGGACCCATTCTACTAATTTGTTAATGTGGAGCACCCAGGAAGCTCAATCTGGGTGGAAGTGGTTAAAATAAATTATGAATGTGAGTCAAGACAAATCTGTTTATTTTTTTCCCATTTGTCCCTTCCTGAAAATCAAACCATATTAGTCTGTTGCCTAAAATGGTTTGGGAGAAAAAAACTCCGGCCAAATTAGGTAGAGGTAAGATAAGGAATAAAAGGTTTTAATGAGCTTGCTTCCTCCCGATCACAGGTGTTACAGTTTTATAATGATTTCTGCCCAATCCCATTAGTCCATGATTAAGTTCTGCCCCCGGCATGCCTCCTGGGGGATTTGGGTCTGGGGTCTTTTTGGGACCCCTCTTCCTCATCTTCATCTTCCTCGGAGCATGTGTTGTTCTTGGAGGTTCTCCAAAGCTCTAGGCTTGAAGGTTGCTTTGTCTATGTCCATATCTTCTTACGCAGATTTTGGGGTGTTTTCTACAATTCTACCTTGAAAATAAGACTAAACACATTACTGGAATTCAGGGGAATTGATAGGGGAAAATGGGCAACAGGGTTTAGTGTGTGCAACTGCTATGCCAAAGGGCAAAAGCCTGTATTCTACTACACAAAGCTCTACATATAACTACTTCTAAAATCTATAAAGTTAAAAAATCCAAACTTTAAGGTGTCAAGATAAATTTAAAATTCTTTCTAATTTTATTTGTTCTCGTGACTCAGCAAGTCAGCATATTTAAAATAACACCAGTGTATGAAGAAGAGAATTGCTCTTTGCTGCATGACACCCTTTCTGCTCTATAATCTTGTTAGAAACAGAAACATATTATGTGTTAGTGCAGATCTTAGATACTGCAGTATTCCTCAAGACTTTATTTTATGAGCTTAATCTAGCTGGGCTTCCCACCTTTGCTGCAGCTAGACCCTCACAGCTAGGCCTAGGTATTATTCTCTCAGTCCCTCTGTTGGTCTCCTACCCACAACCAGTGCCCCCACCCTTTGTATGAATGACACATCTCCACTTTACATTTGAACTTTTAGACCTTTCAGAAGGCCAATTACTCTTGATCTAGTCGCTGCCTTTTAAGAAACAAAGAGTTTCTCAGACCCAAATGGTAACCCTCTACAAGTCCCTTGTTTGACTTCCAGAGATTGGGAAAAGAAGAAAAGACCCACATTCTTGGAGTCCCTAGAACCCACAAGGAAATCCAGCTCATGTGACATGAAGGAAAAGCAGTTTGGCTACAATCAGGGAATCCCTTTTTATCCCATAAATCCCTATATTTAGGCTGGTGCTTGCCTAAACAGTCTGCATATTTTCTGCAGAGACATGTTAAAAATGTTGCCAATGGAAAAAATAATGACCAGAACACACCAAGATAATTGTCTTGTGGCAAGTATTTGTGGGTAGTCTAGTCAGTGACATGGACTGAATGAACAGCATCAATCACTGATGACCTTCAGAAGCACCATATATCCAGAGTCATGTGCCAAATAGTCTGGTTTGGATACTTAATTTTATCTTACTCATGAAATACATCAAATTTCAATCGAATCCAAATAAAAAAAATCTCTATTACTACAGTAGAGAACTCAGTAAGATTTTTAGTTCAATAAAATCATTTCAGAGAGATCAAGATTCTCTGAAATACAGGTCTGAAAAATTTGACATCATCTGTGCTATTTTGTGTATCTGCATACTCTGAGAACGTACATTCACTTATCACACAGAGGTACAGGACTTACAAGATAGACAGAGAGGGAAGATTGAACCCCTAACATAGAAAAAGTATTGAAATAAAAGAAAACACAGACTCTTCCAGAGGGCATATATACTTTCCAGTTTCTCTTGTCCTGCTGCATTCTCCACCCTCACCTGTAGGAAGAAGCTTATTCTGGAAGAAGACTGAAGGAATTGTAGGAAAAATGCATCCCTCGAATTCTTGAGAAGGGCCAGGTTTTCTTTACACTGTACACAAAGAAAGCTACTGCATACCCCCTTAATGTACCTAATATTTTCAAATGCTAGGAGTTTTGCTTAAAAATTATTTCAGCAAATCAGTCCCTCCTTGCACAGTGTAATCCATCTGATGTGTAAGAACACATGTGCACACAGCACGAGCTGTACCTTGCTTGTTCAAGGCTATAATTTTAAATTCCACTTTCTTAGAAAAACAGTGATGCTATGCAAAAGCCACTGCAGATCTGATCTCAAACAGTATTAGCCAAAGGTTTGAGAAAGAATCTATTGACCTCTAAAAAGCTGCTTATTTTTCTCTGCCCAAATTCCTGTGTTTCAGGAACCTTTTATCTAGACTTAATGTATTGAATCTGTGAACTCTTCACTTTCAAAGCAACCCAAATAAATGGGATTTTGAGCATCAGAGACAATCCTCACAATGAAAGTACCGAGCCTTCACTCTGGGAGACTGATATGCCACTGTCACAGAGAGAGAAAGATCACCAACACAAATCTAGCAGGACTGAGGTGGTTGAAATGACTGAAGGATGACTAGTACTACATAAACATCCTGATGGTTTATCTGCAAATGTACTGAGGTGACCCAAACTTGCAGAGAAGACCTTTCAAGACTCCACTAGGTGGAGCTAAAAAACTAGCCCTTATGTCACAGGTGCGTGGGGCTCTCTCTGCTCCTGTTCATTACAGGTGTACAGGAGCTTTTTTCTCTTGAACCCATCTCAAAGACAGCAAGCCAGCTTCTTGGCTAACCCAGCTCTGCTGCCTGAGTACACAACACATCCAGCCTGGAATTTTTTCAGAGGTCTAGGATATGGTCAAAAAGTTTAATGATTTTTTTTCTGCTCATTTTGAAGGAGTAGAAAACCCCACCTCATTTACTTACATAAATGATGCACAATTAACTTCTATGGGAAAATAGAGAATAATATCTAGAGAAAATTCCCAGGCAAACTATACCTAGAAACTGATGAAACTGGGGGCCACTTAGTTTGTCTATAGTCAATGTTGTATTCTCTGTCATGAATCCTATAATAGCTGTAGACATACGTGCTCAGATTGTGAATATGCTGTAAGTATAAGCAGGAACTGGTCACTGGATAGAATGAATATACTTTGGAAAACAATTCTCTTTTTTTTTTCGGGTTACAAAGTGTCAGAAAATTCTAATAGAGTGATATATTTAGGGGTGACAACAGCATTTTAAGAAATATTGTTGGCATGGAACATATCACAGCTGAGAACCCATTGGTGTTATTGTGTCATCTACTGATTGTGCTGCTACTTCAGAAAACAATGCATGAAGTCAGGCTAAATTATTTTTGAAATACTGTCTTGGAGGCAGTTTTCCTAAGACCCCAAGTGGCAAAAGCAATTGAAGGGAATATAACACAATTGAATAGATGTAATATAAAGGCAAATAGGCAGGAGAACTGATAGTTTTCTCTCCAAAACAGCAGGAGATGGTAAAAGATTACAGGAAAGGAAGAAAAAGAAGTGAAATACAGATGTAATAAAAGGTCATGGATCCAGTGATATAACTTGTAATTGCAAATTATAGACCAGTGGGAAAAAATCAAGGACCAATTTTCCAGAAATCAAGAGATGAAACTGTTTTTTCTTTCACAAATATTTTGTCATTTTCCAATACTCTTTTAAAATGGTAGAACATAAAAAAAAATTAAATGGAGTGACATTTTTGAAGTTTATAACTCATTTAGGACCATAGTAGCTGCTGAATATTACTGTGATATATACTGCCAAATTTAAAAATGTTGGACATTCAATTATTTTTAATACTCAAGTGTGTGCGATATTAATTAAATACTGTTACTTTCCCTTCATATCTTGTTTTCCTTCACTCTTTTTAACTCCTTTTTTTTTGTTCTATTAGTCTTCTCTTGAATGTTTTCAATATTTTTTTTCTTCATACACTTTCATTGAATGTATTTAGCAAAAGAAGAAAGAATATTTCTTTTGGGAGTTCTTTCTAAATTTTTCTGGTTTTATGTATAATGCTGACTTGGACATTTTGTGTGCCAGTTTCTTACATAAGCATTGACTGCTATGGCTAATAGGTAATGAGTGGAGGCTACACCCTTTGGAAAGAATACAGGTTTTATGAGTAACATGTGGCACACAAATTTTTTTAAAAAAATAATGTAGCTGAATACAAACTAAAGTAAGAATGAGCAGTAAATTTAATAGCCAAAATGGGTCAATATTCCCTGCAATCCTTATTTATGAAACATCATAATAAAAATTGTGAAATTTGATCATAAAAAGAAGTATTTTTCAAACAAATTTGCAGTTTCATCCACACTGGTTCTAGCTACTACATGAATGACTTAGAGACCTGATCTGTTTTCTTTGGAATCAGTGGAAAGCTGATTTTAATGGGCAACAGAGTACTTCTCAGAATTCAGATACTCCTCCAGTGCTTGACTGAAAACTTTGTTTATTGTGTAAACATCTGTCAGTGATAACAAAAATTAAATCAGAAGAAAACTCATGTTACCCTAAATGAATATGAAAAAAATAAAATCTTTTGTATTATAGGTAGCAGCTGCTCGTACTCATTTACCTTAGGGCTAAAAGGAACAATATACTTGCATTAGTAAGTATTCTTCATCATACTGATGATTCTTTCCATTTGTAGAGGAAGTGATTATTTGGGAGTTATTTATTCCACTTTTATCAAGATTTCTATAGCATGACAGAGATATCAGCTCATAAGCAATGAACATTCTACCTAATTACATTCCAGATTTCTTTTTTTCTGCCTCCTCAAAGCATATTCTGTTTTTTGGGGGGATGGTGCAACCAGAGAGCAATAACATTTTCTGCTTGAAGTGACAAAGCTGCAGAAAGTTTAAGGGTGAAAAGTTTGAAAACAGCAACGTGAAAATCAGCCACTTTTTATTACTGCCCTACCATGTCAGTTCTTAATGACAAGAAGTTATTGTCAATTTTGCTAAAAGAAATCAAGGAAGAAGAGAAAGCAGGCTGTGAAGTTAAGAATGCTACAGACAAACTGTTCAGCTCTGGAGAATAATGTGACAAACACAAGGTCTGTGGAAAAATTACTTTGCCAGACATTGTGATCACAACTCCTGCCCAGGGAAGCTTGAAAGTTACAATGCTAACTAGGCAAGAAATTGTACTGACCTTTTCACTGTATCACAAGCATACAATTATAACATAAGTGATTGCTACTGAAATTGATTCTGGTAGCAGCACAGAAGACTCATTTTTGTTGTTCATTGTGCATTTGTCTTTTTAACAGTTTAAACTCATCTTAGTGCTGTGTAACAATATACCTTTCCTAAAGCTGATTAAACTATATTGATTAATCATGACCTTAAACAAAACAAAAATGATCCCTACTGAAAAAAATGACACAGGGTTCGTATGCTCACTGCTGCTTGTGTTGTTTTCTCACTGCAAATGATCTTACTTTCCACCACATGCTCTTCACCAACAAAATAGCAGAATGCCTCAGTGTAAAATTCATAACATTATTCTTTTAATACGATCATGGTGCAATTTTGAAAAGAAACAAAAACAAATAAATAAAGATGGATTATGTTGTTGAAGTCTTTTCAAACAGCTCTAAGTATAATGTTAACTGAAAATTATGCAGAGTTAACTTATCATACAAGCAACTATATACAACTATCATACAAGCAATCTCCCTGTCCTGATGGGAGCTGGGATTATGTTAAATGTAATTCTTGTATGTAGTTCTACTACAGTAAGTAGTGTGATAGCCTGGTGACATACTACTTTATGCTGTATTTGTAAGGATAACTAAGCAGAACAATAAAGTAAAAATAGTGATGAAATTTAATTCAGCAGCTGAGTGCATCCATGTTTTCATATTCTTTATGTAACAGAATGAAATAAAAAATATGGTGGGGGAACCCCTTAAAAGTTTCACATGTTAAAACCTTCTCATGAGAAAATTCATATCTCTAAATGAAAAAGATCTCGCAGACTCATTCATAATCTCCTACTCCAGTCATCACTACCCTCGTGGATCCTCAAAAATAGAACAATTATTTAGTCTTTTTATCTTAAGACCACCTAAGAAGTCCAAGGACTAAAACAAAGTAGATGTTAACTTTTTTTTGCATTATTAAGAGATGAGATGTAAATGATATTGAATGAGTATTTCTGAGACTCTGTTGCTATTCATCTTAAATTGTTTAGTGTAACTATACTAGATTACTATGTATCCACTGTGGATTAATCTATTATCATATATACTTAATTCATGGTGTTGCAGTCAGGAAGAAAAATAATTCAGCTTACAAACCTAAATACTGCAGCATAACAGTAGCTCAAGATAAAACCTGTGTATGGATTTTGCCATTAGCAAAGGAGATAAATTCTTATGCTATGAGACTGATGGTCTTAGTTCTGGTATTATACTGAATGAATAGCATTACATGATAGCTAATAAATTTTACAAGTCATTAAACTGCCCTGGGCATTGTTAAGACATTCACATATCAGGAGATACTTCCACAAAGACAAATATAACTGCCTAAGCAAACAAAGCTTTGTGGCAAAACAGAAAAAGGTATTGGGAGGAATGAAGAAAATATTTTATGACCTTGCAAAAGTTATGCAATAGTATTAATTTTTATTGTTGCTTTTCACTCCAATCTTATCTGTTACTGTCTCGTAACTATTTGATTTGACAAGGAAAGTTGTCATTGTCCCAAATTACAATAACAGGATGGGCAGATTGGGCATTAGTGACAGAATAATTTATGAATCAAATAAGAACTTATAAGCAAGTACTGCCAACACTATTTCATTTGCAGTGTTGGAAACCAAAAGCTGATGACAACTGCTGCCTCAACTATAGGGTGAAATTCCCTACAGCATTCTTTTAGAAAGCACTAGGGGAAAAAATGCTTGTAAAACCAAAATAACAAAGGGTTTGATCTTCCTCTCAACCAGAAAAAAAATCTCATTAATTGCAACAGAAATCATAAATGTGCTCTTCAGATAGCTGTTGTTCATGTTTTAGACAAGGATAAGAAAATTCAAAATCACAATTTATAAATGTAACCTTATTAAGGAATAATTAATGGGGTTAATTTTTCTTATATTAAGTCAAAAGACTCCACGTAACCTAAATTATATGGCATGACATTTAAAAACCTTATGGGTGACAAACACTTGTTTTACATTAAGAAGTTTAATAAAATTGACATGTGACTCTCTATACAGTAAGGAAAAATATTTCAAAATTCATACCTGGCAAAATATGGCTATGAAGACCTATTTGCTTATTCTGAACACATTAAGTTGAATATAGTAACTGTAACTCAATTTAACACTTTAACCATGACCCTATAGTAATGATTAATAAATTGCTCTGGTTTATTTATTTTCAAATTCATGAAAGTTTTGAGCATACCTTCGTCAGCTTTCAGCTCCAAAGGTTCAGCAGAGAATAATAAAAGTTGAATTTGTTTCATTCTTTTCCTCATCAGTTGATCAAAGTTCTGGCTGGTAGAAAAAAAATAATCAAAAACCAGAATTCTCAACACCAGATGATTTCTTTTTTTGAGTTCTTATCTTCTTTCCTGCTTGAGCCAATTCTGAATAGGTCTTTTTAGATTTAGAATCACAGTATTAAAATATTAATAATTTAAAAATTAAACTGTTAATACAAAAGATCTTTGCCAATTTCTAAGAAATAGTTTATTTATGTTCAGGTAAAGATTTTTTTTTCTTTCTAGGAAATAGCTGATTCAATGAAAACGGTGATAAACACAAATTTCATTAATGTGGGAAAAAACATAGTAAGAACACCATGGTTTCCTCATCATTCATCAGCATAAGGGTTTGTATCCATATCTAGGTTGTGGAAAACTGTTGCTTTTCTCTTATGTCTGAAGGGATTTGAAGGAATTCATGCCACTTCTTTGAAGACTGTTGTGCATCTGCATATTGCTTTTTTGAGAAGTGATTCTCTCAATTCCTCCTGATAAAGAGTTTAATTTAGTCTCTGGTTTTTAAATATTCATGTAGTGAGCAAAAGTAAAGAAACCAAAGCCTGTAGTTACTTTGGGGCAGTTACCTGCTCCAATGGGAACTTCAAATCGAAACCTAAAACAGATGGAAAAGTCTGTTTTCTACAGCCTGGATAATGGCCAACTCAGTGAAACATTTAATTTTTTGTGAAATAGAAGATACAGTTCTTTTCTCTTTTTTTTTTAATTTTTTCAAGAAAAAAAGCTAGGATAGATACATTAAAACCAAACCAAAACAAAACAAACAAGCTACTTCTGAGTATGGACTAGGGTTTCTAATATAGGAAGACACAGAAGTCAGTCAATTGCCAGTTTCGTCTTTTCTTTGCTTGTTTTGAATCATTAAAAGACACTATATCAATTTCAACGTTTAAAAAAGTACAATAATTGATTGAAAGTCCTCTCTGTTCTGAAGCTCTGAAACAGCATTACACATTTCTTGTTCCTGCTTTGTGATTACCACTGGTATGCAGGAGAAATCAGATTTCATGATATGGGCCCAAAATACATTCCTGGTATACATTCCCCAGCACATGCTCCAATTGCTTAATGACATTTCTCAGCACAAGAGTGTAAAAGAAAAGTAATACAGTAAAGAAACAAGACTTTTATTAAACTCATTCAAATATGCATCTACAGTCACTGATACAAATGAGATGAATAAGCCCAGGTAGAAATAATCAGGCTCAGTGCAATGTTAAATATGAACACTAACAAAACAAACAAGCTAACATCCATAATTTTCAAACTAGTGATTTTTTTTTTATTTTTTCACCATCTTGATCAAAAACACTTCATTAAGCTAGAATTCATTGTAATACATTTATTAATTCAAGGCAGAATTAGAAAGTAAAAAATATACAAGTATCTTGTCCTGAAAATCCCCATTGCTTTCTGCTTCGGGTAGACTGCTAGAGGTGGTTAGAAGTAGTCTTATATTCAAAGGCCCTGGTCCCCCTCTTATAAAACTGAGAAAAATAATATATTAAAATAAGATTTATTTTACAAACCATTTGAACCAAACAAACCAAATAGATCAATTAAAACTCCATTAACATTTGAATACAGATTTGTAATCTCAGATGAAATTAATACTAACCGACCGGCTTAAGAATCCTCCAGAATGCACAATCACTCATCCAATAAGGCAAGGCCTCTCAACTTCAAGGAATTACCAGAGCTGGTGACCTGAGCCAAGGGGAGCATCCTCAGCTGCAGGCACACTGCTCCAAGGACAATTGACTCAACTGATCCTCCTCCAGGACTCCATTTATAGTTCATTCAAATGATATCTGTAGTCAAATATCATTACTTTAGCCCTCACTGGCCACAACAGTCACTACACAAACGTGGTGGGGGTTGATCTGCACAGGGTCAATTAGTGCCACATACTTGAAGGCAGCCAAGACATGACTGAGGTCAGTCACAGGTCACTGTCTGGAAAACCTGCTGGGTTGGGTGCACCTGCTACAGAAAAGGTGTTCTGCTGAACCTTATACTCATGTCATAATCCCGTTGCTGCATCGCTGTTGAAATGTGACCTCCATTTAAATCTGGACAAATTACCATTTAGTCAGAGCAAAATGAGCAGTTTCTTGTCTGCTTTTTCATATATGACAATTACTGAAAGAAATGTTAAGTGCTTGTTTTCTCTACCTTAAGAATAAATAGAAAGAAGAGAATCCATTCTACCTCTATCTACCTACCTACAGACTTTATTGTGTTAACCATAGTCTGGCTTTCACTTATGCTTATAATACAGCTTGCAATAAAGTAGGACCTTGGCACCAGTTCTTTTCTGTCATAAATGCAGATTGGCTGCATCACAACCTTCAGAAAAAAAAAAATCCATTTCTTAATTGAACCAGCAAACAAACAAATCTTTCTCCTTTTCCTTCCTGACCTTATGGTTCCTCCAACTCTCACTTCTTTTCCTCAATCAGGGAAGTAAAAAGTACTCTCATAAAACTATTTAGGAGACAGAAAGCAACATAATTAGAGTTTAAGGTCATTCATCAGTGTTAATTTTGAACTTCACAGCAATTTTGTGCCTCTTTTAAAAGGTTCCTGAACTTCTATGCGTTAATCAATTAATGTGTGGAAGCTTATTAGCAGGCATATTTCAGATTTCTATACAAGACACAGACGGTGGAGCAGATGCTATGGGCAACCCTTGAGATCTGAAAAGTACAAAGGTAGATTAAACAAAAGCAGTAGACAACATATACACAGAAGTTTAGTTGCATTCATTTGATTTTCAGTCCATTTTATCATGAGTCCACATATGCTTTGAAGTATAAGCAATGACCCCAGTCCAGCAGAAAACTTAGCCATCTGCTATTACTTTCAGCACTCTTACATTTTAAAGGAAATATAGAAATGTTTAAAGTTAAAGAGAGCTTTGAGTACTTTGTTGGTGAGTTCTTTGGTGTTTTTAAGCTCTCATGGTGTCTGTGTGGTTGAGTATTTTACTGACTTTCCCTTAGAAAATGGGGTTTGTGATACATTATTACCCACCAAAAAAAAAAACCAAAAAACAACAAACAAACAGTTTTTTCGTATATTGTGTTAAGCCAGAGGACTTTATTGGCTGACATTTACTGATCATGGATATATTTTCCCTTCCTACTGCTCTCTCTTAGATCTCTACATGTCCTTCCTGGACACATTTTATGACAGAGGATAGATATACCATTTTTTCAGATTTTGGCAAATTATTTGAGTTGCCAACATTCAGTGTAATGAAAGATATTCAGCAAAATTGTGATTCAAGCACAAATTAAGATACTGAAAATGGCTGAGTACTTGTGCAGTGAATGTCTAAAACTTAACTCTTGTCAATAGAGATACAGACAGTACAGTCAAAAGAGCCTTGGGAACAATTTTGCTCAACCAGTTGTCCATCCAGTGATTTAGATCTCCAAGTACTGTTGACCCCATTGTCTAAAACTAGGATTTTTGGAAATCTGACACATATAAATTTAAGGTTCTTCACCTTCAACTGAGTCTCACTGTTAATTTTGTTGAGATGAATCACACTCTAAATCTGTCTGTATAAACACAAAACCCAATAATATGCTCTGTCCACAGAAATTTAAGAATTTACAGGGTCTAGAAATGGAAGCTAATCAAATTCAGCCCAGTAATGGGACTTTTAAATTTAAATAATGAGAAAATTAGCTACCAGACTAGCTTATAAAGAGTCCTAATTGTTCATCAAACACAATATTAAAAATTAGATAGTTTGTTTCTTTAGTTGAGAATACTAATCCTAGCTTTTACTGCAGGTCACATTTGGTATCCCTTCTGGCATTTTAATCTCTGATACTTGATTTATCATAAGACTGACAGACTTTCCTCAGCAGAATTTCAAGACCAGCACTGGTTCTTAATGATCAATCATAACCCAGTTTGCAAAAGGGTATTGCTTGTTTTGTTTAGGTTTTATTTTAAAAATACATTAAATTTACACTTTAAGGTTTAAAATGCAGATTTATTGCCTTAGGAAGAACAACCCATGCAAACTACAAATGTCTGTTTCAAGCAATCCACCAGGTGCTCCCTCACAGCATTTGTGACAACAGGACTTTAAGCATAGATCAGAGTCGTCAGTGTACTTCTGAGTCGAGACTTAATGCCACTAAATGAGCAATCAATTGTGTAAGCTTCTCGTAGTCATGAAGGGAACTCTCATATGAATAAATCTGAGCAGTCAAACCCAACTCTTTTCCTACATTTTTTGTTCAGCTGGGTAGTAACCTGTTTTTTGGTTTTTTCCTTTCTGCTTTTCAGAGGTGATTGATGCTCTGAAGAAGGAGAATTGAGAAAGGCTATCAGACTGACTGTCAGAACATTAGAAAGGTTAGAGTTGCTTAGTTTGTACCAATCACTTCCAGATTATATGGAACATTATAAGTGGGCTCTCTCTTCTTTTCCTAATGACTGTGTCAAGAGAAATAAATAGTTCAATCTAAATAGCACAGACTATGGCAAGGAAAGTAAAACATACTTGTGTAACAGTTTTCATGAATCTAATACAATAACTATATGCTTTTCCCCCAAGACTTTGTATCATTCCATGCTTTTTCACTTTTCACATCAATCTTTTTTTCTATATTCTTATGCTAATAATGATCACTAAAGATCACCATTTTTCTCTGACTTTGAGAAGCAGGAATGGTCATATTCTTGACTCTGGTATTGTGCTGAGAAATAACTTGTACTTTTCCACTGACAGATAAATGTTGCAACATTGCCTGCAAATTAAGTGAAAATCATAGAAGAATGCAGACTGGAAAAGACATGATACTTTGCCTTCTCAAGGATCCTAAAAACTAAATGTATGGGTGATTCTGTAATTTGGTTATGTTCAATAATTTTCCAAAAGCAGACAGGCCAGGAGGAAGGGAATTAATGGGACAGAAAAACATAAGAAATTTGAATTTTAGTAAAAAATACTCTGTGTGGCCAATGTTTTGCCTATATACTGCCATTAATCTTTCTGTATTAAACATTGAAAAGCTTGTAATGGAATAAAATTCATTTTAAAATTACCCTCAAGGGTGGGACTAATGTCAGTTTTAATGGCAATGAGTGCTAACATGGTGAAAATAGATGGTAAAATTTGCAGCATGTTAGAATTTGTCAGTTTAGTTTAAAATGTTATCACATTATTTATTGTAGTACTGAATTTATAGGACTTGGTCTGAATTCTCAAATCTATTGAAAAAACTTTGTACGAATTAAATTAAATTTGTTCCAAGAGTAAAATTAGGCCAAATGTTTATTCTCCCCTCAAAATGGTAATTTTTTTTAATATTCATCTGAAATTATCAGTTCTACTTCAATGTTACCAATGGTTTGAAGGGCATACATTTGGGGTGGGGGGTGACAACAGGACGAACTGAGAAATGTGTGTTTTATTACTATTTTAAGATGTGGTATTTCCTATGAAATTATTAGGGACTGTGAAGAAAGCCCAGATTCCAAAATTAATGTGCATACTACAGGAAGAAAAACAGATTTTCATGGCAGTTACCAACAGCTTCAAATACAGGCAAATCCATGACTACCATCACAGTAACACCCCTGGAACTAAGAAACATGAATACCTTTGCCACTGCAGTACCAGAAAAAACTACCAAAACCATTGCATTCTACACTTAGAAACTGATTTTCACACGTATATGTGAAATTTCAAGAAAAAAATAAAATATAAATTTAACCTATGTCTCCTAGTCTTTGCCACAGAGCAGTAGATATATGTGTGTTTACCTATATTATATGACAGTGTTCATTGCACTTTGGTGGATCTAGGGACAATTCTATTCTGGTTCCTATATTTGGTACATTTTTGCTTACATGAAGATATTTCTAAGATAAACTCACCATGCAAGGAGACACCAGATGAAGGATGATATTATGGAACAATATTTCTGCAGGACTTAGATTACAATAATGAAAGTAAACAAATAAATAAATCTCATAAAAGCCTCAATATAACTCCTACTTCCTTTCAGAAACATATTTTCTGATACAGGGCATCTACTTTGAAGAACTAATTTCCAAAAGGAAATTTGTTATATTTAACTCTTCAGGGTTTATACTCTCTGCTTGTTCTTTCTGGTAAAATTTATCCTTTTTTTTTATGTTACTGCTCTTTATTTTTTTCTCTCCATCTTTTCCTTTTTTTTTTTAACTATTGTAGTTATATCTTACGTCTAGAATATCTGCTCCAGCTAAGTAATTTTTTTACTACAGGAAAAGTTAGATGCATGCAAAGTCAACTTTTTCTGTTACTTCCACTTATTTGAGATGAGGAAGAGATGGTGGAGACAATCTATCCCATAACACAGACATATGACCCCCAAAAAATTAAAAGCAACTTATCCATTCCTTTATGTAACCATTTTCAGGTAAGGATTAAGATAATAAAACACTGGAGTCAGAATGTCAAGCTGTGGTACTATCTGTGTGTGATGATTGAGGCACAGACTACAGGATGTTTAGGAAAAACCCCAAACAGTAAAACAGTAACAAACCTAAAAAATTATTTTGATATGGGTCCCTGAGACCACGAATAACAACTTTCCTGACATGCTACTTTGCCACTCATCCAGTGTGGAAAGAGTTTTGAGCTTTGATTTCACTTTACCCTGAAGTGGTAGCTAGAACATCTACTTTGAATTTTTCAGAGCATACAATAACTTACAGGAGGAAACTTCCTGGTGCAAATTACCTGCCTTTTTGATCTGTTAATTTTTTTTCTCATTTCATTTCACATTCTATTCTTGTGTACTGAATTATTATATTATTTTTCTAACTCAGAGCTGCCTGGGCCATTCTGACCTAAGAAATTTTGTTGGGATTTTCTAAACTGAAGAACTCCACGCTTCAGAAATCCAGATACAATGAGAAGGAGTTGGCCTTTCGCTGGTTTGTTTGTCTGTTTGTTTTTCATTTATCACCCTGATAAACACTGCAGTCAGAAAGCCTGATCTGTTCTGTGTTGTTTCCTGTTCTTATTACAATCTTTGTCAGTAAAATGAAACATCAGAGAATTTTAATACCCAGTACAATCTCTGAAGACAGTAATATACTGTGTAACTCTGACCCTTTTAGTGTTCTATAATTTGATTGGCAGGAAGCCTTTCTTGTTCTCTGTTACATTTCTGGCAATCTAAATCTCAAAAGAGAGGCTCTATGGCCAACCGGTCAAAATGCAAAGTGTGTCAAATGCAATGAGGCTCAGTAATAGAATTTACAGATTACATTAGACACCACTGAGAAATTAAATTCTTGTCACCAGTCAATTATTGTATGATAATAGTGTTGATAAACAGCCAAAAGCATAAAACAATTCACATTTTAAAAAAGAGGTTAAAAATGTTTTTTTCCTTTTTATGTAAATGATAAGGATGGTGTTACCAGGATCACCAAAGAGAGTGCAGTAAAGCCCATATGGACAAAAGAGATCTATAACACCATATAATCCTTATCATTTTGGAAATATTTTTCCAAAGGTATTGACTGCCGTTTTGATCCTTCTTTGTTCTGGCATGAAAGGAAAGTAAGGGGAAAAAAAAAAAAAAAGAGAAGAAAAAAATTGGTGTGAAAATTAATTGCAAAAGAAAGAAGAGTAACTATTCTCTTACTAATGATTATTACAGGAAACAAAGCTAGTAAAGTCTAAAATCCAAAAACCTCATATTCTCTGACAGCAAATCAAAGTTGTTATCTGGAACTTAAAAGACAGAAACGCAGATAGACAAGAAGATGTCTAAAATCTTGCCATCTAAGACTGAGCTAGTCACTCCCAGGTCTCTGTCTAATCAAAGTAACACTCACTTCAGCTCACTCTCAGACAGGTCAGATGCATTTCCTTCTAAAGGTGCCTGCTTCCATCCACTGTTTACAAAGTGAAACCCAGTGAGACAAGAAAGAGATTAGATATTTGGCTTTCAGCAAGGTGGGTTGACCTTGTCTGGATTCCAGGTGCCCACTCAGCTTCTTTTCTCAACAGCATAGGGCAAAAAAAAGTAAAAAGAAAGATCTTGTGGGTCTGGATAAAGACAAGAAGATCACTTACCAATTACTGCCATGGGGAAAACAGACTTGCTTGGTGCAAATTAATTTAATTGTCAATTAAAATAGATTTGGATCTTGAGAAATAAAGATAAAACCTAAAATACCTCCCACTAAACTTTTTTTTGCAGTGTCAATGCCACTCCTTCATTCCTGACTTGTCCATGTCCCTGGATGCTGGGCAGTGCATTGGGGACGGGAAGCAGGAGATTGCAATCAGTCTATAGAACTTCCTCCTCACATTTTTCCCCAGCTCCAATGTTCTGCCCTCAAGAAGTGCCTCTGCCTGCATCCTCTCCACAGGCTACAGTCCTTTAGGATAAACCTAATCCAGAGTGAGCTTTCCACCAGTTGCAATTCTTGTTAGGAGAAGCTGCTCCAGCATGGGCTCTTCATGAGCTTCAGATTTCTTCAGGAAATATCCACCTACTCTGTCGTGGTTCTCTCCAATGTCTGCAGGAGGATACCTGCTCTACGGTGGTCTCCTCCACAAGCTGCAGGGCAGTCCTTGCTCTGGCATGTGGAGCACCTCTGCCTCTCCTACTCTGATCTTGGCGTCTGCAGAGCTGTTTCTCATCCTTCTTCCCTTCATTCCTCTGTCTCTCACACTGCTGTGCAGTGCTTTACCCTGTGGGTTTTTTTTTTTGCTGATGTGTTCAGCTTTGTCCTGTGATGGATCTGTTGCAGAGATGGCTGGAACTGACTGCATCCAGCATGGTCAGCCCATGGTCCCTTCTCACAGAGGCTACCCTTAAAGTCCCCCACTGCCAAAATATTAGCATGGACACCCAATGAAAACCAGCGTACCTGCGTAGTGAAAAACACTACATCAGACTCAAGAAATAAACAACTCTGAGTTCTGGACACAGAATTTGTACCCATATCTGTGGTTTAAAACATAAACTGTGCATTGTCCACGCATCTGTAGGGTAACACTTCAGACTGTGGACATATTAGGATACATTATCAAATTAAATTAATTCCTTTCCAAATAAGATATGAAAATCTGACAGCATATGTGATTTAAATGTTGTTCATCACTATTAATTGTGTTTTTCAGCTGTGAAAGAACTACATTAATTTTTTATGCAAATAGTCATGCCTACAATAAAGACAAAGATCCTTCTCTACTTCTTAGACATAAGAAAAGGGAAGGCAGACTTGTTTTGCTCATGAAAAAGGACATTTTTCTCATGTTAGAGAACACCAAATATTCCCTTTCTCCATCTCCTCTTCCCCTATTTCAATTACCATGTTTCACTACAGGATAGTTTCCTGCGTACAACTACAAGCCACCCACTCCAAATGGCAGTGACAAGGAAGGAGCCCAAGGCTCTGTCCTTCTGTCCTGACAAGCACACATGCTGTACCTCCTCGAATAGTTTTAACCAGCATAGCCCCAGTGCCTGCATGTTACTTTTTATAGTAGTAGAAACTGACAGCAGTAATAGTGGAGAAAGCTGAAAGCTGCCTGTCTTCTTGCCTTTGTTAAATTAACAATGACTTATCTCACTGGTATCAGTAGATCTACTTGTCAGCCTGGTTAAATGGAGGAAGCGTTTAGAACAACATACAGGTGGAAAGTGGCTGAAAAAATTGAAGTCACTCTCTCAAACCAGGGTTCCATAAAACATCTGGGAAGAAGTTCAGAATAAGTTTCCTGGAGCTGTATAAAATATGTAGGAGTTGTATCACTTGTATTCTACCCATGTAATAGTGTGTGTTTGTAAGTGAAAGGATGCCAAAGGCAACAGGGATTCAGAAGAAATGAAAGATTGATGGGGACCGAAACAACTGTGGACTAGCACTTCTACAAACTGAAAAGGCTGGTTAGAAAACTGAGAATGTGCAAATTGATTCCTCTGATTAGATAAGGTCATTTGACTTGCTTATGAAAAAAAACCAAGAACTGAACCCAAAATAACTAAGCTCCATTAGTAGTTTTTCTTACCAGTGGAAGCAACCTGCAAGTCCCAGACAATTGACTACCTGCTCAAGGAAAAAAAATAATTCAACACCCCCCCCCCCAAAGCCAAACAAACCAAAACCCCACAAGTTTATTTATCTTATCAAAAAAAAAAAAAAAAGGAACCATATGCTATATGCTCCTCAAAATTATTTTGAGTATGTGTTGTAAAAAGCAGCTATATACTTTCCTCTAAATGCTCCTTTCTTAATTGATTAGAATTTCTTGCTACTGCAGCCACTGTTATATATTCCCTATTCTCTCCTCCTTTCCCCAAAGCTGTCTGCTATAAGCTAGGAAAAAAAATATCTCAAACATGTATTCAAGGAGCATTTGTCTTGGTGATAGTCTGGTAGGGGAAGAGGCTGTTTCTATACAAAAATATATCAAAAATCTAAAATATTATAATTAATCTGACTTTGAAATTAACATTTTAACGAGACTGGCATAATCCTCATTTGCTTAAATTTTTTTCAACATTTCAGTCAGCTAGAAAACACTTTCTTGTTTTTTTCTAGCATAGTACAAAAAAATTAAATATTTCTGAAGCATTGACAATTGCTAGAGAATCTGCAAAAACCTCCTACTGAGTCATAACAACAGCTTACCAGTTATATTCCTCATATAATAGAGGAATCTAGAGGAATTTTCATCTCTTGGATTTATAAAATATTGTTAAATATTATTATATTAATGGGAGTTGGATGAAAGAAGACAGTCTATAACTGTGTTTCCTTTATAACATTCAAACTGAAAATCACAAGCAATCAGGGAAATAACACAGCAGGAAAAAAACACTGAAATGTAAAATTAACCAATCTAGGAATTGTAGCTGTGGGCTTCTCCTTTTGACCATTTATTGGTTTACTCTCAAAAGTAAGTAAATTCACCCTACTGCATTAAGTTTAGTTTTCATATCTGGTATGGAATGACCATGTAAAGAATCTTCTCAACACTGATGCCTACAAATTCTTGATCCACATAATTTTCTGTGTATCACGGGGTAGCTCTTACTCATTGCTCCTGAAACTTCCGTGTTAGTGAAATCACAGAATAGACCAGGAACAGGACAGTGTGTTTGTGCCCAAAGGTTCTGTGGCCTCTCAAAGTGAGGTAAATGTCAGCAAACATCAAAGCATATGACGATTTAATCAGGAATTAACAATCTGGATAATACAGACTTGCTACTTCCTAGATGAAAAGTATTCAACCACAGTAGACCTGAAGCAATATGAAAGGAAAGAATCAATAGAAAATCCTAACTTTTTTAACAGAAGATAGATCTAAAAATCTGTCCCAGAATCCAGGATTTAACATTTTTCTTTTTTCCATGATTTCCACTTTTTTTTTTTCAAAGTATGATGACTCCTGTTAAAAGCTGTGTTGGGTTTGCAGAGCCAGGTTTTGGTAGCAGGGGAGCCACTGGGGTGACTTCTTTGAGAAGCTGCTGGAAGCTTCCCCCATGTCCAGTAGAGCCAGTGCCAGCCAGCTCCAGGATGGACACGCCACTGGCCAAGGTCGAGCTAATCAGGAATGATAGTAATGCCTCTGTGACAGCACACCTAGGAAGGAAAAAAAAGTTACTGCTCAGATGTTATTGTTGCCAGTGAAGAACTGAGTGAGAATATGTGGAGGGAACAATTATGCAGACAACACCGTATTATGCTGTGCCCATGGGAGTTTTAGTTAGACATTAGGAAGAAGTTCTACACAGAAAGAGTGATTGGCATTGAAATGGGTTCCCCAGGGACATGGAGAAGTCCCTGTCTCTGGAGGTGTTTCAGAAGAGACTGAATATGGTACTTAGTGCCATGGTCTGGTTGACAAGGTGGTGTTCGTAGGTTGCACTCGATGATCTCAGAGGTCTTTTCCAACCTGGTCGATTCTGTGATTCTGTGATACCAAGGTCAGTGGAGAAGGATGGGGAAGAGATTCTCCAGGTACCAGAGCTGGGATTCCACTGCAGCCCATGATGAAGACCATGATGAAGCAGCTGTGGCCCTGCAGCCCATGGAGGTCCATGGGGGTTCAGAGATCCACCTGCAGCCCATGGAGGGGGCCCATACCAGAGCAGGTGGATGCCTGAAAAGAGGCTGTGATGCTGTGGGAAGCCCATGCTGGAGCAGGCTCCTGGCAGGGTCCTGATGACCTGTAGAGGAGCCCAGAGTGGAGCAGATTTACTGGTAGGACTAGTGACCCTGTGAGGGACCCACTCTGGAGCAGGCGGTTCCTAAAGAACTGCACCCTGTGGAGAATTGGCCCACACGAGCAGTTCATGGAGAACTGTTGTCCCTGGGATAGACTCACATTGGAGAAGTTCATGGAGGACTGTCTTCCGTGGGAAGACCCCCATGATCGAGCAGGGGAAGGACTCTTCTCCCTGAATGTGATGAACTGACTTTAATCGTCACTCCCCATCTGCCTGTGCCACTGCGGGTGAGGAGGTAGAGCAGGGAAGAAAGGAGGGGTTGGTGGAAGGTGTTTGTAAGTTTTGTTATTGCTTCTCATTATCCTGTTCTGATTTTGTTAGTAATAAATTCAATTAATGTCCCTAAGTTGAATCTGTTTTGCCCATGAGGGTCATCTGTGACTGATTTCTCCCTGTCCTTGTGCTATATTTTCTCTCCCCTTACGTCCTTAGTAAGGGACAAGGTGTTTGAGATTGAAGCATGGGAAGTGTCATGTTATATGAAGTGTCTGTTAGCTGTTAGATAATACTTTGCATTTATCTGTTGTTATGTAGTTAACTATTTCAGACTATTCCATCTTCTTGGCTTCTGGACCAGTTACACAGGACATGTTATTAGGTTATCATTTAAACAAACTTGCTAACTTTTACTTGCAAAGGGTATAGTTACTTTTATGTAAAAGTTCACTATATTTTTCCTGTGCTATCTACGTGTTTCAATACTGAGAGCAAGAAACCATGTTTTTTGTCAGTTTCTAGAGGGACATGCCTGAAAAATTACACTGCTGTAGAATGCAATACAAGAACCTGAAAAAATCTTTTATAATGGAGGTGTAGTGGTATGAATGGAGTCATCATAAATACTCATGTCAGAACATCTGCACTTTTCACTGACACAAAGACCTTTCCATTAGCTGAGAGCCTTTTACCCACTGAAGCCATTTGAATTGGTTCTTTGATCCTTGAAAAAACCCTGTATTTGACATATTAATGCTATTCAGGCTCCAGGAGAGCCTTTCTTGTTTTACAAGGAAAAAAAAAAATCATGCCACTGGTCTAAGGTCAAAAGTAAAATGACCTATCTTCTTTGATTTTCTAGAGTTATAATTGGTCAGCAAATATATATATATTTTTAAGAGGAAGAGTCATTAGTAAAAATATAAATGTTAAGGAAAATATCTGTAGTCCAGCTATAACCTTCTTCTAAAAAGTTCAAATAACCTTTTAAGGTCTGAGTCAAATTGGAAGGCATTTTGTAGGCTGAAAAACCCCTTGATATTTGCAAATTCTTTATGGATATCAAAAAATTTTCATCAGAAGTTGATTTGAAAAAGAAAGAGGATTCCAAATGCTTCCGGATATTTTCATAGAGTGATCAGTTACAGGATTTTTGAAAATTTATATCATGCATCTTATCTCTGAGTATTTTACATTTATAGGTCTCAAGGGTTCATTTAGGAATGAGAAAGCCCATAAAAGTTATATTTTTATGTATCTTGTCAAGGGTGTTACAGCATATACTATTAGTACTTAAATTTAATGCCAATATGAAGGTTGGCCAACCAAGCTACATTTAACTGAAAAAAAAGTCACACAGAGAAACCGAACTTAAAAACAAGCCAAGCAGAGCACACTTTAAATCATTTGCATCTCTGAGGGAGAGCCTTTTCTTAAGACACTCTGATAAATGCAGAAAATGCTTCAGGAAATCAGGTTTTTACCTGTAATGAAAGAGCTAAGCATAGCACAGGCTGTTGAATCAAAATCTTTTGGAGACCTGAGTTATTTCATGCTTCTTCTAGAAGATCTGAAACCTTAAAAGGTAGGAAAATTAGAAAGAACAATGATTAATACTTTTTGGGACTGATTATAATTTACCTCAAGTCAGTCATAAACCTGAGAATGAATATAACAGGAATCAAGTCAGACCCTAAGTCAGGTAATTGACTGGTTCTGAGTTCACTGGGATTTTTCAGTTCTCTGTAGGCACTAACAGGCTGCCAGCCTTGGGTTGTAAAATTACTGTAACTCCACATGTTTAAAAAAACTGTAAAACTACTTCCTATCCTCTGAGGATCTGACCTATTGTTTAGAAATTCCACAGTTACAGAATTAAAGATGATGGAAAAACAAACAGAAAAACCTGAATCACTCTAAGTTTCCACTATGTCATTGACCTGTCTCTTTGAAAATCCCAGGCAGAGTGAGACAAACAAGCTTAGCGAGGGATCCCAGTGGAGCACTCTCCCTAGCAACAACAGTCATATAAAATCAGTTTCTTTATCCTCTTCTGGTTCTTGTAGCTATTCCTGGTTTAGAAACATGCAAATGCTACAGTCAGAGTAATTTTGAGTCAGTTAGTATCTGTAAAGATAAAAATGAGGAAAAAAGGTTACGCAATACTGTGCTTTCTTATAAAGTGTACATGGAAAAAAGAGTTTGTTTCACTCTGCACACCAGAATTGTCTGCATTTTTAATATTACCATCATAGCAGTTTATATTTTTATATTTTGTTACAAGCATTAAAGATTAGAAAACTATATATTTTGTTATGTTTATTTACTGGCAGTTTTGGGTCAAGTTTCTGTCGAGTTGAAGTCCCACTTAGCATGGGTAGGGGGATGTTTCTATTATAATACGTGTCTGTAGCATTTGTTTCTTTCCATTTAGTCAGCCCTAAAATCTAAATAAATGCACACTCTGTTCTATCAAATTCAGGCTATTATGAAGTACTTAGATCTTGCAGTGAGTGTATGTATGGTAAGGAGAGCCAGTTGCATCCACAGTGGAGGAATGTGATTAGTGGCAACAGCTGAATGGCAAGATCTCAGAGATGGTAAAAGCATGAAAACGAGTTCATGGGACTAAAACTTTCCAGAATGAAGTATCTTGGAATTCACTTTCAATAAAAGGCTATTTTTCTTATTCTATTCTATTTCTTGATCTATTTGCTTACCAAAACTTGCAGGAATAAGTTCTACAAAAAAATACAAAAATAAGTCTTATATGGGGAAAAAACATATTTTTTAAATTAAATTCACTCCTTTTTATTTTTTTTTTCCATTCATGATTTTAAATGGAGCACATTTTTCCAATTTTAAATCTTTTTTGGTCTTGTATGCTTCTGATCTCTTGCAGCCTACCCTAGAACATTTTCCAGTTCCACTATTGCTTCATCTTCTTGAGACAGTATGATATAAACTATGAGCAATATTTAAGCAACATTATGGATTTATGTATTGGACTAATCACATTTCCTGGTTTGTTTTCATTTCCATTCCTAGTATTTCTTAGCTTACCTTTTTGGTTTTTTCACATATTGACAGACTTTACTCCCTTTTTGACAGAGCCATGTAATTTCTGCTACATTCAGGAAAACATGAATAATATACATAATAGCTTTCCAGAGCAGCAGCTTCTTCTCACGTCCTAGTACTCAAGTCCTCATAATGTCTGCCGTACACACTTAGGTGCATTTGGCTGTGGATTCTCCATGATGCTTTTTAATGACCTGAGATCTGCCTGCACAGATATCCTATGCCCAAAGGCAAGGAAAATACAATTATTCCATAATGAAGAATGCAACCAGCAGCTACTTTCCTGAGTTATCTATACTTGTTTGTATCTATAAAATGCTATCATCTTTATTTTTCTAAATACTGCTTCTCAAAGTTCTTAAAAAACAGTCCAGTCTGATTACATTGTGGGCTACTGCACTTGATAATAGTATTAAAGGATCAGTGCCCCACATATGCATTTAATTACTTCATTAAATATTGGTTCCTGATTTCCAGTTATTCCTGTGCCTCACTCTTTTTGTGTTACTTGAATATAATGAGACTTTTGATTGATTTTTGTAAAGTAAATTGCTGGCCTCCTCTCCTCTGGCCTGGATATATTTCTAATGGCCCTCAGTATATTAAAGGAGTCTCAGAATCAGAAGATACCTGAAGAAGGCATCAGAAGGTCTTTTCAGGTTCATCTTGACCTAAAATGCTTTCTGAAAATTTGCTTAATGCAGTTGCATCTCCACACTATTGTTAAGGTTTGCCTCTTCTTTAAGTTCTTGGGTAAGAACATCATCTGTTAGAATCAAGATCCTTGTACTTCCCTTCAAAGCCTAGTTTATTTTATGTCAGTATTGACTTGCAGGCCCTTTCATACCCAAAGCCCTTTGTACCCAACAATACTTGTCAAGAGGCATGTGAAATATTGCCAAGCTGTTCCAATGACACTGATACTTTGCATGTAAAAATACACACAGACAGCAGTCTAATCTGGCAAATCATCTAGAGTGTCCTCAATAGCTGGCAAAAATTAGTCATTCTTTTTCATTGCTTTGTTGGGTGGCCTTGTATGAATTATTCTGAACATTTTCTCACGGTACAAAATTTATTTTTTTATCTATGCCAGTTTAAGTTGGGATATTGAAGGTTTCTTGATTTAGTATTATTTGTTTGTTTATTTTTAGAGGTTTTTCAGTTCTTTTTTATGACAAAAATCTTTCTTTTGCATATGACATTTTGTGTGTTGATATTTTCTATTTTGCCATAATTGTATCTATAATCCCTAATGAGTGTTTTCCTTCCTTTCTCATTCCGAGAATATCTTCAAATTGTTCTCTGGTCATATCTATATATGGCACCACTTAGTTGCCCAGCAACTATATCTCACAGTACAACATTCTTGTGTTTTCTTCTTACTGGACATTTGACATTTGCAAGATTTGTCTTCACTATTAAATTCATTATGAAACATCACAAACCTTTTCTCCTTCTTTTTCATCAAATTAGTATTGCTGTTTTTCAGCATTGCTTGGATTAGAGGTATTCCTGAATAAACCAGCAACATGATCGCATGGTCGTTGCAATACGTGTTCACTAAGAATCTCTGGATAGACTCTTAATAGGCTATAATCTCTTCTCCACCAGAGCTCTGAAACTATTTAGGCAACACCTAGACTGCATATGATCAAGTGACAGTGGACACAGAGGAGACTGAGGTCACTAAATACCAACTATCAGTCTTCACCAATGGGGACTCTAAGGCCCCTGTGATCAGTGAAAGGGCTCAGGATTGAGAACTAGCAGCAGTGGATAACAGCTAAGTCAGGGATTACTTGAAAGGATTGAACCTATACAAGTATTCAGAAATAAAAACCTGCATGCGCTGGTTCTGGGCGATCTGACTGCTCTAGTCTTTAACAGCTCAGGGAGATAGTGGCAATATTCCCAGTAACTGGAGATACGCAAATATTGCACTCACATTCCAGAAGTCCAAAAGAACAATATAGGGAATGATAAGAAAGTCACAGTTTACTCCATGTGGAAATCATAGAGCAAGTCATGTTGGAACAAATTTGTGGCCAAAAAAAAGGTGATTGGGAGTAGTCAGCATGGATTTCTAAATGCTAAATCATACTTGATCAACCTGTGAGCCTCCTGTGATAAAGAGAGCATTGGATCTCATCTAGTTTGATCAGTAGAGCTTTCAACATTGTTGCATTTACTATTCTTGAAATTTTGTGGTCTGGATGGTTAGATAACCAGATGAGTAAATAACTGATTGCATATTCAGGCTCAGAGTTAATGGTTACTGGGTCATACTCTTCCTCAAGATAGGTAATGCAGAATAACACAAGAGTCTATCCTAGATCATTTCTTGTTTGCCATCGTTATCAATGACCAGAAGGAGGCAGTTCCATCATTTTTGCATAGGACTGAAGTAGTTTTGCATAGGACTAAATGGAGGTGAACATTTAATACCACTCAAAGTCAAAATGTCATTCAGAGAGATGTCATCCTGGAGGATTATACTACCAGAAGTCTCATTAAACTTGTCAAAGACAAATGCGAAGTGCTGCACCTGGGGGAAAAGAGAAAAAAAAAGAAAAAAAAAACCAAACACAAATGAAATCAGGCAAAAAAATCCCAAAACAAAACAAAGCAAAAAAAACCCACAAGACCTTGCAACAAAATTTGGGCACTGATTGGCTGGAAAGCAGCTCTGCTGAAGTGACCTGGGGTCTAGGCTGGCAGCAGGAGGAGCATATGTCAGAAGTGTGCCCTGAAGGCAAAGGTTACCAATGCATCCTGGGCTGTACTGGCAGAGGGATTTCTGGAGATTATGGCACTCACTCAGCATTAGGAAAAATTTCTAATACTTCATCCAGTTCTGGACCCACTGTATGGTAAAGACTGTGGCAAATTCAGCAGAGAAGCAGGGAGGTGGCAAGAAGGTACAGGTCTTGCCCTATGAGGAAAGGTGGAAGGACTAGAGCTTGTTAAGCCTGGAGAGGGCTTGGTTTCAGAGGAACCTTCCCATAGCACTCAGGAGGTCATCAAGAAGACAGTTAACCTTTTGAGGTCTCATCAAACCAAAATTTTCCCATGATCTTATGAAACTCATGGGGAAGCTGCCGCATTGAGATATGAGATAGTTTAGTTTCACTTTACCCAGTGATTGGACAATTGTTTTTTCTTACTCTGCACTGTACTCTTGCACTGTAGACACTGGACAAGAATGCTCACAGTCTTCGTCCTTTCTCTGGTTTTCTTTTGCCTAAACCTGCGTTTAGTGCTGCAGTAAGAATAATGGTTTGAGTTAAAAGAACTATTTTAAGCAAATGAAAATAATTTAGTTATTTTTATACAAACACATTTTTATAATACAATAATACAAATATAAAAAATTCTGCTGTCTTTACAACTTGAATGACTTTCTAGATGACCCCTTCATATCAGCTTTCTTTAGAGACTGTTCTACTTCAGTTATTGCCCACAATCATACCTTTAGGTTTAGTTCACCGTAGTGAACCGTAGTTTAGCTGTACCTGTATGGTCCTTTATTTTCCCACTACCTTCTAAAATTATTCTTTGCCTTTCTGTGGATCCTGGTAGTCTCAGTGCCATCACTACTTCTAATGAATCACAAGAGATTCCATGGATACCTCCACAAGACATAAGTTAGCTACAAGTATTCACTTATACCTACATGAAATAACATAGCAGCTGTGGAAGAACTATTTCAGATTATCACTTACCTCAAGCCTGGTTTCTCAGCAAGATTACTGATTACTTAGTTGATGTAAAGCACTGAAATGACTCAGCTGCAGCATATATAGTTATGCAACTATCTCATATAAAACTAATTTAAATGTATCTGTATAGTTACTATGCTATTTGGAGAAAATATTACCTACATTTCTAAAACTAAACAGGTTTTACATAAAACCAAACCAAACAGTCTTAAGGAGAGTACAAATCATGCAAATAGCATCCAAATCACAGTAGATAATATAGATAGGTTTAGAAAAGTAAAGCAACAAGTGAAATAATCATGCATTTTCACACTTATTGTAAAGAAATATCAGGATACCACTTGGGGCCAAAAGAATGCTTCTCTTTATCTCTCGTTAGATGTATGGTTCAAATTTTTAAAAATAATAAAATATATCACTACTCGAGAGAAACATTTAAAAATATACTCCATTTGTTCCCTATTCTGTGCCTTCATTCTTGTGTTAAATGCATTTTACTGTTTTCCAGTGAATTCATCAATCTTGAATTGAAACAATAAGGAGAGCCATGTATACAAAAATATAGAAATTTCTGTATAAAGTAACTCAGAAAATCTAGCTCACAGTATGGGGTCTCTGGTTTTTGTTTCCTCATGACTATTACCACTTTTCCCCCAAGGAATTGTATAAGTAAAAAATAACAGAATAGCAAGAAAGGTTCCAAAATGTACAGTAATTAATTGAAAGCAGGCAAGTCCTTCAATATTTAGGCTGGGATTCGAGATGATTCCATGTTTCAGTTTCAGCTATGGCAGTGACAGACTTTGGACAACTTTACTGACTTTTTCTCCTTGTTCCTTATTCAGCTCAGCTGCACAGCTGAGTAAAAAGCAAGTCACAGTGACAGCCAGCTGCTGTGCTTAACCCATAGTCTCTAGGGGAATAAATTGAAAAGGAGGGAAGAGAACACACTAAACCACCCACCATTTCAAAACAGATAATTGCAGGTAGCAAAGAAGTGTCTAAATAATGTGCACATTCTGAAAATCCTTAGTGAGCACCACCAAGGTTCTTCTTATGGACAAGGTTTTTAGTCTCATGAAAAAAGCTGTTGCTGACATTATTGTGAGGTGACAAAGCACTGTTTAATACCTGGCACTTGCAGTCTACATTTTCTACACTGTATTTTCTGCTTATGATAATAAACATGTTTTATTTAAAATATTATCAGAGCAATATTAAACATTGCTAGTGCTTGTCCACCTTATGTGCAGTCAATAAGCTGGGAGCAGTAAAAGTTTGTAACAGTGTAAAATCTTGCTAAAGTTCACACTGTCTCTCTAACCACATTGATTAAAACTCTGCAAGAGAGAGCAGTTTCAGTGCTCCATCACTGAACAATGTCAGGATTGAGACATACTGGCACAGCAGTGTGGAAAACATGTTAGTGCTGATCTCCCTTTTATAGCAGACACCATTTCAACTTCGGTAACATATCATCAGATTGGCCTCATGAACAGTGACAGCTTGTGTGTTTGGCAATGGGATTAATAACACCTATTTTGGGTTTTGTGCAGAATGAGGAGGAAGTGTAGCCTGCTGTTGGAAATTTTGTATATACATATGACTTCAAGCAAATAAATAATTTAGAGTTACATGCCTAAAATTAGGTATTTGAATTACTAGTTGATAAGTGACTACGCAGTGTGATGCTGTTCCAAGACAAGGTAAAACCCCTAAATCTGTTACAAAAAACAAGGAATCAATTTTTTTTTTGTTCACTTGGTACAGTTTATTTCCCAGTCTATGAGGACCCTGTTCAGTGAACAGAACAACCATAAGGTTCCCATGAATAAAGGGCAGTAGGCAGTCTTTCTCATAGTGTGCCCTGCAAACGTTCACAGGTTTCATGTTCCTCTTAGTTAGTCACAAATGACAGGTCACAACCATAAGAACAGCTGTACTTCCGCTTGATCCCTGGATCAATCCTCAATTTTTTTTTTCCAGTACCAGCAGTGTAATTCTGGGATTGTGCCAAACCACAAAATGTTTGTTGACAAAGTAGTTTTTGGAGTAACCAAAGGTAAGTAACACACTTGTCCTTTATCTCAAGCTGCTTCATAGCACTAAACATAATTCTGAAGTTTATTGCAGAATTATTAGTCTTACACACTTAACACATCAGAAGACAACATATTGCTGTGAGGCATCTTGCCAGAGACTGGTGATTTAAATGCTCTGATGCCAACAAATTTTAAAGCACACAGTTTAAGTGCCACTGTTATCTAACCTTTATTTATATCTTATACACTGAGGTACAGAACAGAACTCTGCACATCATACAGGTACAGCTGAAAATATTACACAGCCCAAGTATTGTCATTTCTGAATGAGCTAGAAACCTGATTTATTAAAGGTGCTTTATCAAATTTACCAGGAATGGAGTGGTTACAGAACCTTTTTCATTGTAAGAATGTATAATTATTATCTTCCTTAAGAAGAAAGAGAATTTTTTTACAATACTTAGTATTTTTCAACATGCTGGGCTGTGTAAAACTGATAATGAGTTGAAAATTAAGACTGTCAGCAGTACATTTTACAAAAGAGCACATGAGCCAGCCAAATCCAGAACCTATAATGAACTTTTTGTTTGTGTTCTTCTGGAGAGGAGAAGGGTTGAGCTGAGTGGTTTGGGATTGGGGGGTTTTTCACTTGTTTGGGAGGAGGTGCAAGGAAGGGAAGCTCATGAGGAAAAGAAATTGATTAGCTCATTACAGCTTTAGAAAACATCCCTAGAATTACTATGACAGAAACAAAAATATGCTTTGCCATTTTCTTGCAGTTTAAACTGCTATCATAAACATCAATATTCAAAAGCCAGAAATCTAAAGCCCTTCATCAGCACCAATTCCCAACGAAATCAGTGGTAATCTTCCATTTGTAGAGACAAAGGGTGACATACACCTCTCTCTGAAGGAAGCTAACCCAAATTTTACGCAGAGTTAAAATCTATTATATATGTTGTTTTGAAGGGGATTTAGAAGATGATGTTGTGTTGGGTTTTTTTATCTCAACTCAAAACTTGCAGGATTTTCTTAGAAATTATGCTTGCCTGTCATATTATAGTAATCATCACCTTTTCATAGGTTTTTAGTTAGTATTGCGGCATTGCACCATGTGTGTCTCAGTTTACTGGTGACAATAGTCTCCTTAGACATAACTTGCTAATTTAGCATTTAAATCACTGGGGCTATGCTAATGTAAAAGAGATAGGAGAACACTAATTTTGATACGATAGTTATATGAATGATCAGTGAAATATTTTACCCATTTGTTCATTAATAATAATAAAATGCAAATCAGTTTTACAGAGACAACTGCAACAAGATAAACGTTCTTGGCATTAAACACAGATGTCCAACTACTTTATGAGGAAAAAAAAGTCTTAAGGTTTTTTAAGATCCATCTGCAAGTGTAAATTATGTTAGCAATCATTTTCATTATTTTCAGTTTTTAGCTACTCAAATATTTGTCAAATATTTTCTTTCATATTGGCAGCGTGTTTTACTGTGGCCATATTCTGTTTCACTTATTCGCAGTTGCTGGATATATTCTCTTTGCATACTTTATTTGCATTGAGCTGGACATCTCGAGGAGTAACATGCTATTCAATGAAATTAATAAGTTGCCAGAACATGTATCCAAATGCTCAGGTAATTTGACAGTTGGTCATGGTTTAGCAGAAAATATTTTCAGAGAGATGATAAATAATCATGGGACTGACATTTTACACTTTTATGTATGTGAGACGCAGAGCATTATTCTGAGAGAAGTCAGGGGATTAGTAGGCAATGAGAACTAAGTATCTAAGGTAAGGAAAAAAAAAATCATCCACCTACACAGGATAGAAATATTAGGCCTGGACTAATGAATGAACAATACTTGCCTTTTGATTCAACCTGTAAATGATTAATATATACTATCAGGGAGATAAGTAGAAACAATGTTGTAACATGGACAGGAAATCTGAACTGATCTGAACCAGACAGAAGAATAGACTAAAAGCTTTTGGTAGTAGCTGCATGTGAATATTTTTTGTTTTCAAAGATATAGAAAGAATCATGAAAACTGCTGTGTAAGTGGGAAAATTAAATAAAAATGTACAAAGAACATTTTGAAAACTTGAAAGATTTGAGAATTGAATCAATATGGGAGAGTCGCTATGGAGAAAAATACATGGAAAAAGATTATCAATAAGAAAATACTTGCACCAAAAGGTCAGGCAAAGTATGTAGCAAAGGTCTTAACTGCTGTACCACCCTATTACTGGGATATTCATATGAGATGAAAAAAACAAAATTCAGTGAACAATCTATATGTGTAAGCATACACAAGAAAAATGCTCACTATAACCTACGTAATGTTTCTAACTGCACAAATTAGAAAGATCTCCAAATTGAGCATATAAGAGAACTATGAGTGCATCTGGGATTCAATACATTATGTCCACAGAATCATCATCTTAAAACCCACAATAACTTTTTTTTAGTCTGTTCTTATTCAGTGCTTCAGTTGCTGTCATCTATGTTGTAATCATAGTGTTATAGATATCTGTGTAGTGATCAAAAATAAATAAGTTAAAACACATATGGGAGTTTCTTATCTTTTATATCAGTGTGCATCTTTGTCAAAATGACAAGCTAAAATATTACATTAGAAATAAAGACGTTAGAATAAAGAAATCATCAAGAGGAACAGGAAAAACAAACAATGGAAAGAAGTCTAATACATTCAAAATTAAAGACCAAAATCGATGAAAGTGATAGTTGGATGCTAGACACATGTAAGGCTTATACTGCTTTCTTGGAAATACTATCCCCCAATCCCTCGAAGCTCTAACACTTTACAGAGGAGAATGATGTTCATGTTTGGTTTTTAGTCCACTATAACTTTGGTAATCTCTGAACACTTGGGTTTGTCTTCAGTGGGACATTTACAATAAGATGTAAATGAAATAATATTGAACTGATTGACTAGATAAACACATATGACCAAGCATATGGTTGGTGTAATATTCGCGTATCACACTAAAATTATTACACCATGGAAATATTGGATCCACTGCATTCAGTAACCCAAATAATTTATGATGGAACTTTCTGTTGCTCTTTCAGCCAGAACATATTGTTGTTTTGCTTTTGTAACACATTCTTAAATTTACATTGTAAAAGTATAGTGAAGTTGTAGAATGGAGATCACTGATAAAAAAAATGTTACCAACTTTCAAATGGAGCATGTAGAAATAAGCATTCCATACACTTTTTCTGAGGCAATCACCACAACAGAGTTCACAGTTGCACAGAGATCATAATTTTCAGCTCTGACCCTGCCTCCACAGCTCAAAGCGGTGAGCACTTCATGTGGCTGTATCTCTGAAGTCAAATGGAGTTTAGGAACCAGGTACATTTCCAGCTTTTATTTCAACCTACTTAAGGTGAATTCTTTTAAGATTTTGAGTCCCTTAAGTAAGCATTTACAGAATACCATGATTTAGAGGAGCTACAAAATATGAAATAAAGCTGCTTATGACATCAGTGTAAGTCAGCCTGCAAGCATAAAAGGTATTGGAACTGATAGCCTTTGAATCTTTTTTCAATTTAGTGATTTATTTATTTCTGTGCACACTTATTTTTGTAACCTCATGTGAATAAATACATGGGCATACTAGTATCCCTGAAGCTTATTTGAAGCTTTTTGAAGCTTATTATTAATGGGATTTGTAGAGAAACATCTCTGTTTCTTGCTGTTAAAGAATAGATTGATCAAAATGTATATGTTCCAAGCAGAAGACACACATAAAAATCCTTCCTTTTACTTGTATGCAGATATTATTATTAGCAGAAGAAATTTTTTAGAGATGCATCTCATCACTATTAATCTTTGCTGTTATAATATAAAATTATAAATAGTTCTATTTATAATATACAAATAGGGGATTTTATTTTTTTTTTTGTGATAATCAAGACAGACATTGAATCAAGTTTCAAACCGTTTACACTGAAAAAACAACCATCTCTTAGGACAGTCTTGTGACAAAACCTAGAGAATTAAAGCTACAGCTGGGGAGTAGCAGATTATCTGTGTTGTGCATGTGTATGTGCTCGCTGCACTTAGTCATTAAGTTCCTGTATGAGCTTCCCACTTTGCCTGCTTAGAAGAGCCAACAAACTGGCTTGAGACAAAGAGTCACTTGCAACAACCCAAGAGATTCAGGCAGCCATGAAGATTCACCAGGCAGCTTCTGCTGCACCTGCACCCACTGACAGCTGCTATTTGTGTGGTTGCTGTTTTGATTAACTCTCTGAATGGAGAATGTGGCCAGACATAGCCATGGACCATTCCTGATATAAAACTGATGAAAACTGTACTTAAAAATTATTCTTGTAAATAGCCAGTAGAAACTATTCTTGCAGATGCAAAATGTTCACATAAGACAATCCTTTGAAAAAAGATTAGATGGTTTAAAGATGTTTTGTACATAGTTTAATACGAATAACAGAAGTGAATCATGCTGAGGAGGTCATGTGGGACCATGGCCCAGTGCGACATAAGAACTGAGCAAACCATCAGTTCAAGGAGCCCCATTCAAAGCAACTGGATGTCATCTCAAGGACTCTTGTAACAAAGACTCCCATCACCCTCTCGACTGTGACCAACCCTCCTGTCACAGAAATTCAATTCCCATTGTAGTATTCAAAAGATTGCAATAAATTAGCTTTTGTTTGTTGGTTGGTTTTGGTTTTGGTTGCTTTTCTTTGGTTTGTTTTTTTTTTTAAATAGGCATTCTGACCACAAGTGCAAAAATGTTCAATTCAAGTCTGTGAAAAATGTAAAAGGCAGAACACTTATGCAATACACACTCATAGACATGTAAATTCATGTACAACTTTTTTGATGCCAATGCATTTTCCACTTCCCTTCCTACCTGTGCTCAAAGTATTAAAGTAAACAGCAAACAATGGACAGCAGGTAAAAAAAAAAAAATGCATTAGGAACAACCATTCTTAAAGTGTAACATTTAACATCATTATTAAAAATTACTGTACTTCTCTTTTTTTTCCTTTTATGAGTGAAAAAGTAGTGATCATATGTGCATTTGAATTAGCAGATTTTTTGCATTGAACTTTATGTAAATAGCCAGTGCCACCACAGGTCTTTGTGATTACTCCTTCAGAAAGAATACAGATGAAAAATTCAGGAGATAAGAAGGTAAGATAATTGGCAGAATTTTCTCTAGGAGCTATTCCAATGAGATGAGGTTCAACAAGACCAAGTGCCGAGTCCTACACTTTGGCCACAACAACCCCCTGCAGTGCTACAGGCTGGGCACAGAGTGGCTGGAGAGCAGCCAG
>VYXB01003577.1:0-80156 GCA_013397135.1 Pachyramphus minor | reverse complement strand
TAGGGCTTGTGTTCAAGTCCCTTCACCAACCTGGTCGCTCTTCTCTGGACCCGCTCCAGCACCTCAATGTCTTTCTTGAACTGAGGGGCCCAGAACTGAACACAATACTCAAGGTGTGGCCTCACCAGCGCTGAGTACAGGGGAAGGATCACTTCCCTGCTCCTGCTGGCCACACTGTTCTTGATCTTGGGGGTCTGGGGACTGCGAGTTCCACTTGTGGGATTGAGGGGAGGACCAGAGCCTCAATCGGACTGGGATCAGCGCTCCCAGCTGGACTGCAGCCACCACTTCCAGCCGGGCTGTGACCACCACCTCCAGCCGGACTGTAACCATTGCTGACATCAAGGAAGCAGGTTTTTCTCCTCTCTTTTTGCCTTGTGGACTCAGAGGGGCCCATGTGGGGTTCAGCGCGAGGGCTGCTGAACACCATTGTGTTCGCGCCCCAAGGTGCCGGGTTTGTGGGTTAAAATCAATTGTTCACTTGAAAAATCGTATTTATTATATTAGTGTCATTAAAATTGTCATTCTGACTTTTAATCTCCTTTGTTGGGTTTATTTCTCCTGCCAGTTTACCTTTAAACCAGCACACCACTGGTAAATGCATTTTTCTTCTGTTTCTCTTTCGCAAGGTCTCAATAATATATAAAAATTAATAAAAAGTAATATTTCAGACCCTTTGGTTTTTATTTAGTATAGTACATTCAACTGTATTTTTTTCCCACTGAGAAAATCCCAGTCAAATCAGGGATTTGAATGGACCCAGTAATTTTATAATGGTCTTATATATCATAGGTTGCGGTTATAGATATGTAGTCCAAGAGCTGCAAAATTTCTCTTTTCTTGTAGAAAATTTTCAGTCTGAAGAACAATCCAAACTAAAGCTTAGGTTATTTTGCTTTTGCAGGAAGGCTGGAATTTTTTGGTTGTGGTGAAGTATATCCCAGGGAAAAAGCTTACAGCTATCAGAGCTTTTATCCTAAAATTTCTGCATTGAATTTGAAAAGTATTTTCCATTTTGTGAGTGCTAGTGTGGTCAAAGAGGACCCAAAACTCTCCTAATTTTTATTTGTTTTATCTTTATATCAGGAGGAGAGAAAGAGAATGAAAGTTATTAAGATTCAAATTGAATTACTGATGTAAAAAATGACAAGGGGGAGGGGGGTGTTCCAGTCCAATATCCTGATCATAAAATGAATGTGAATGCTTCAGGGATGAAATATTCTTGAACATACAGACAAGTTACAAGAATTTGAACTTACAGTCACATTTGGACTTCAATTTATTATTCACACCTGAAATTTCCATCCTCTATTTTGTTTTCTAAGCACCTATGAAAGGTACAATATACTAATCAAAGGAGTTCGCGGTTCCACATATACACAGTTCCTTGTCCAGCTGTGGTTGGCACCTGGGGGGTCATATCTGTAACAGCTTGATATGCAACACCTTGGTGTATTTCTCTATTACTTCATGAACAAGGTATCTTTACATTTTTGCTCTTTGTGTATGTCTATCACTTTATCATTAAATTGATTTAGTTTACTGGCTTGGGTGTAAGCATTTGGTACAATCTGTGGATTTCATAATTTCATTGCCAACTTCTGTCATTTAGTTACATTTAGTTACCAGTTACTCTCTATTTAGGTGTTTTGTTAAACATTCCATTTATGCTAATGTTAGTATACTCTTTTCTTTCAAAATCTTATTTCCTTGTCTACAGGGTCTTTGCTTAGACTTCTCTTTTTCTGAAGTATACTGGCAAATCTTTATTTGTAATTCAGACTTGTAGACCTGAATCATTTTGTTTGCCCTAAGTTGTACCTTTTCAATCTCAACAATGTACTTCTTATATTGAGAAGAATAAAATTGCATGTGATAAAAAAAAAATCAATTCAATTTTTAAACCTTACTCTCTATTTAGGTTTTTTGTTAAACATTCCATTTATGTTAGTGTTAGTATACTCTTTTCTTTCAAAATCTTATTTCCTTGTCTACAGGGTCTTTGCTTAGACTTCTCTTTTTCTGAAGTATACAGGCAAATCTTTATTTGTAATTCAGACGTGTAGACCTGAATCATTTTGTTTGCCCTACGTTGTACCTTTTCAATCTCAACAATGTACTTCTTATATTGAGAAGAATAAAATTGCATGTGATAAAAAAAAAATCAATTCAATTTTTAAACCACTATCTGGGGACCAACATAAAGTGAATTATTAGCAGTATATTTTTTTCTTTGAAATCAGAATCTGTTGTCAGATGAATTTAGGTCTCCCTGACTGCAGTAAAAATAAATGGAATATAATGGGCCAAAGTGTTATACAGTGTAAGGTTTTTCAAGCTAAATTTTGTCTCACTGTCAAGTGAGCCTGCTATGTTACTACAGGCATTAATATTTGTAAGATTTATAGTCAATGCAAACTCTAGTAAGAGATAGGATGCAAAACAAAAGAATTGGGAAAACCTGAAGTAATTCATTAGATATCTAATAGTCACCAGCTGGAGGTATGTGTCATCATTAACAGTAGGTTTTAAAGGTTTCATAGAACAAATTAAGTCAGGAGAGTTTAAGTTTTATGACTAGTCTTTGACTTCAATTATATAGATCTTTGGATTTAAAATTTATGTTGTGCATTAGACTGAAGTAACATTCAGAAATGTAGAAAAGGATGACAATTTAAAAGAGAAGAGAAAAGGATGGTGCAGGAAAAGACAGTGAGATTACCCTAACACTATTTTTATTTCATTTTCATATTGTAGTCTTATTGTTTCACTAAAGTAGCAGATGATTAATTAATCCAATGAGAAAACAATATGAAGATTGGATCGCTTCATCTCTACCCTGCCCTACTAGCTGAACTAATTGATGGCTGCATTCCATCATAGTGATGTAATTTGTTTGTATCTTGAAATCTTCAATATGACCCACACTGTTGGGTTTTTTTCATTTGAGACAGCAGTACCATTAGATGGCACTCTGGGTAAAGTCGAAAAATTACTCTGTAAGGCTCAAGTATTTAATCAAATCATAATAAAAGAGAAAATAGCAAATATCTCATCAAATGAAAATATATTCCTATTCATTATACTTTTAGCAGTGTATAATGAATGTCAAAGAATTATTTAGATATTACATTTGAAATCAATATTTTTGTACCTTTTTTTTTTTAAATTCAGAGGTAGTGAATGTTTCCTGTAAGGAAGATATACTAATTTGTTCCTTTTTAATATTATTTTCATCTTTCTATAGGAGATATTAAAGGCAAAAGAAAAACTCTCAGTATCTAATTATGTAAGGCAAGTATCTCACAACATGAATGTTTCACAATATTTGAAAAAGCAAATTACCATTTAGGTATGTGTGATTATCTCATACACATTTTATACGAAAGTGAAAGCCTGAAAATTTTTACTAATATCAAGCTTGGCTTTCCTTACTTTGTATGTATAACTATTAGAGGGCAATAAAAACATCCTTTTGAAGGACATTACAAGATGTTTTATTTTATTGACAGAGGAAGTTTCCACATGAAAAAGAAGCAAGAAAAAATTCTGAAGCTCAAAGCAGTCAATTATTTGAGGAGAAAATTTTGCTCTTAGAACTTCTAGACCAATCTATCTTTTTGTCTGTGTGTACCTTTGCAGATATCCTAAAACCCAGTGAAAACAAACCCACTAGAATGTTTAAGTGATGATACACAAAATAAATATTTTTAAAAATTGCCTTTAACTCCAAAATTGCTCTGAGTTGAACTCAAGCAACCGTGAACCCCGGGGAACCCCATGCAGTTGCAAAAGTACACTGATGCAGAGTTGGGTGAAGGCCTTAGTAATTAAATTATTACCTGGCTTGTTTCCTATGCAAATTTAGATTGCCACAGTTAGAAAAACTTACACTTCAGAGGTCCAATTCTATTTTCAAGCTGTACTTAATAACTTGTTTTCACCCACTATTCCAAAATGTTCCAACAGCTGTAGATTTAATCTCTAGACACCTCTATCCCAAATAAAGCATCAAGCATATTTCAAGCAAGTACTGTGAATTCCAAATTAGACTTTTTATCATGAACACTAGCTAATGTTGCGAAGAAGAGCAAGTGAAAGTTAAAGGGCTGGAAATGTCCTCCAATATGCATCTGGGGAGCAAAACATTCTCAGTAGTCTTCTTCTGCTACAGCCATGTGAATCTAAATTACTAGAAAATCACATTTTGGAACCTGTCCAAATTTTTAGGGTCAATTTGTCAAAATAATTTATGCCATGTGGATTTCTGTGTGCTGAGGAGTTCCTTAGAAAATTTTGAAGAATTGATGATAAGAGAGTGACACTGTCTCCCAAACAAGATGAGGAAAAAATTAACATGTATTAGTATTAGTATCCACTCACAGCATGACATATAACAACCCATCTAATATTAAAGGAAGACTGACTATCCCTGGATTTTATACCTTTTTTTTATTCCCACTTTTGATAAGTGTTAATTTCTTCTCCTTCTTACCCACTAGTACATTGCCATGAGAAGTCCCATTCTCCAGGAATGTTGGTCTTGATAATCAGACAGAGGTGTGAAGCTGCCCTTCTTTCCATGGGCAATCTTCACAAATCATGTTCCATTCAATTTCCTGTACAGGGGGAAATTTCATAATTCTGCCTCCACTAGGGCTCTATATGCTAGAGCCAAGTCTTTAGTCATTCCCAGGTGATCCAGCTGAGCTCTGATAGTCTTGTTATTCACTTTGCAAGTCTTTATTAAAAAAGTTAGGTAGTAGATAAATTAAACTAAAAAAGGAAAACGTATTTCAAGGGAAAAGCTTTTAAAATTGGAGAATTTTCATTCACCTCACAGAATTGTTTTCTAAATCTTGTTTATAACCTAGTAAAATACATCTTCTCAGAGAATTTTTTATTCTTCTTCCTTTGCAATAGTCTTTTTGATGTCTTTTGTGAGGACCTCTTCCATTCTTGCCCTGACACACATCTCCAGGTCTACCATCTTATTGGCATCGTGGATGGCCATATGGGTGGCAAAATCTTATTGACATGTGGTGGAATGACTCCTATGACTGGAATGAAGGAATAGAAGGATACAGTCTCATTAGGAAGGACAGGTAGAGAGGATGAGGAGGGGATGTTGCTCGACATGATGGAGAAACATGGCAGGAACGTTGGAACTAGATGCTCTTTAATGTCCCTTCCAACCCAAACTATTCTATGATAACAGAATGCTAGAATGCTACGAGCCAAATGTCTGCTACAGAAGATCCTCAAAGAAAGTGAGCAGTAGGAAGACAGCTGCACAACACACTTACATGAAAATATAACAGAAAGCAACCCACTTTCACAGAGTGTAAAAAAAAAAAGAAGTTATCCTCATGTGTCAGACAAATCCTAGTTAGCTGTGAAATTCTCCAAAGGTCTCTTACCTGATGCCTACCTCTTTCATGCATCTCATACAACTGAAGATCCATCTGTCTTCACCGAACAAATAACACTGTTGTGTCCTTGTGTTCATATCTTTCCCTTATCCTTGTTCTTTCATCCACAGTAGAACAATATGGCTATGCAGGAAGACCTGGAAGAGATGTATCAAGAAGTCTTCCAGTGCCCTTAGCTCTTCTGCATCACCTCCAGCAACTCACTGAGCAGAGCAGCAAACATATCAGCAATGCTTTTCTACAAAACTCACAAAACCCTACATACATGGTACAAACATAAATTAGAAGCTTTTATTACATTACATAAATGAAAATGCAGAGATATGAGCTTACTTAGACTAAGTAGAGTTTAAAATGACCGTTGGGAACCAGATGACACCCCATCTTTGTTTTCAGGGTGGAGTTTGTGTATAGTTTACAATGCACAGCAGAGTAGTTTGCAACATATGCACTCCTAACTACTGACTGATGCTTAAAAAAAAAAAAAAAGTTAAAAAATCTGCTTTTGTTCTCCTGTTTTTAGTTCAAACATTTGACTCCTTTTTTTTTTTCCCCCCCCTAGGTTGATGCACATATTAGAGGAAGCAATTAATATGCTAAACAATCCCCTCTGTTATTTTAAAAAAAGGGCAACATTTTATTATGTCTAATCATAGACTGAACTGTATACTGACAAACTATCTGGGGCTGTCACAAATCTTTACACCTACACTGCACAGGAATTCAAATACTGCAGGTTTTTACTGTATACTTTTATAACCAGTGAATATAGCAATGAGTTATCAGCTCTTGTTAAGGTAAATAGATTTCATTACCTTTTTCAAAATCTTCAATGAAACTGTACATCAATTGTCACGGCTTAATGGATGTTTACTGTTTAATAATTTTTCTTAGGCAAGTGGCATAATCATCATCATTATTACATAGCTATTGGGATTTTTATATGATAAACTGTATTTCCGATGTATCTATGACTAGACTTCCTCAAAAGCAAGAATTTTATTCCATAAAAAATGTTAAGGTTGGGAACAAATTTTTGTTTTACATCAGGAGAAAACAAACCAACCAAAAAAGCCCATATACAAACAAAACCAACAAAATCCCCACCAAAAATAAAAAACCCAACCAAGCAAAAAAACCCTTTACAAAACAAAACATAAGAGAAATACAAAAAGAGTCCAAAAGGACAAAAAGACCAAGAAATTAATGCACACCCAAACAAGCAGCTGGGGTAGTACTTTTGTTACCATGTAAGACAGCTTTCCATCTAACTCCTGCAATACATCTTGTCCCCTTCTTTTTCCTACATTGCCACAACCAGGAAAAGGTTGTAAAAACAGTAACAGTGACATGAGTTTATAATCGGGAAAAAAGTACAGATACTGCTTTCTATCGCTGCTATCTCCTCTGAAAGTGGTTTAAATATGTTGATTATCCAACCAGCTGGAAGAAATATTGATTATGTTTGGTTAGTCAAAAACCTATGCAAATCCTAGTTGAACATCCAGAAGGAATACATGGGGGGATGGACCAGCCAACTTAGAGGTCTGAACTGTGTCCAAACTGCTAAACAGTCTCAACAGCATGTATGATCTCTTAGTCATCAGTGGATCCAGAAATAACTAGTAAACTATACCCATGCATAGACTTATGCAACACAGACACTATTCCTCTGTCTAATAACTGGAATGATGGAAACAGATGTTAAGGGACTGGGTGAAAAGAACAGAGGGAGAAGAAAACAAAAACCTTAGGATATGTCTATATTAGAATTCAGTTTGGCCCTTGAGCAAAAGATCTATACAGCAAAACAGATGGTGCTGAAGATCCAATATTAAACATCTGCTTTTCAGGGGGCTTCTTCAGATTAGCTGTTGTCTGATTCTGAGAGATGAATGTTCAGTAATGCCGAGAATGCATTAGGTGTGCTCTTGGGGTGCATTATCATGTTCAGTTTCATCTAAGAGGAATCTGGTTTGTGAGCTCCAAGCCTGCACTGTGATGCAATTTGAAATCCAATGGCTGGGAACAATAAGCAGAGTTAGTTTTCACTCTTAACCTAAAAAAATTGTAACCACACTCCTAGGCATTAGAAATTACTTATTCCTTATTCCTTTCCCTGTCTTTTGTCTGGTGCTGGTAGACTGTGTATAAATAGTGCATTGATTGTCAATGAGTATTTAGGATATCAGTAGTGACTAATGGCAATATTTTAATTCAAGGTAAAGTCATTAAGAATTAGCTTAGTAATTAATTTTTCATCCTATGACTAAAAAACTGGTAGGTGATAACACTCTAGTTCTTGCTTCAAAGATTCAGATTGTGAAAGAGAAACTGAAATGTTCTTTTAGCATCATTACCATTTGTTTCCTTGTGATACATGTGAAGGATGTGTTCATATTCCTCTTGTATTTTTTGGTGTGGGCATTCACTCCCACACAGATTAAGTTTTGCTAATTAGGTCTGAAATTCACAAAATGTGATCAGCTTAGTGAAGTTTTCTGAAATGATCTGAAGGGTGTTCAACCCTAAATTTCTTGAAATATTTTAACAGTTCGGAACTAAGGAAGTGAATACAGTGAGAATTGGTAACCAACCATATTTTAAAGTTGCAGAAACATGATTTTATTTTATCTTATTGAAGAAAACAAATCTATGTCAACGTGTTTGAAACTTTCACTGAATTGGCCCTGACATAAGTGTCAGAGGCCAGTGCTTTGTTGTGAGACTGTAACTCCTTGCAGTATTTTGCAAGAGAAGCAATAGAAAGCTCCAAGAGGATCTTTAAGTTCACAAGCACAGGATTTGTAAACAATTTTAGAGATTTCAAAGATGAACAGTGAGCGCTTCTCAAGTATTTGCAATGAAAAAGATTTTCCATTTAACAACACAAGAGTATGCAGCTTCAGAAATTTTTACTAAGCATTACTGTAAACTTCTTAAAGCTGGTTAAGAAAGAGATTTAAAAATAAGCAATGTGAATTTTTAACGTTCAAAAAATCTTTTTACATTAATAAGATGGAGATCATCACCAATATACAATATACTCCCATGAGCATCTTACTGTATAAAAAAGTATTATCCCCACAATAACAGTGCGGGAATATGTACAGAGAAGCTAAGTGACTTCTCTATGTGCAAAATGAGAGGATAGAAGCAGATAGACCATACTTAAATGTATTCTTACTCTGTTAATTACACTATATCTTTTGGAATTAAAATGTCAGGTTGAGTTGTAAAAAATTAACAAAGTCACCAAAACATCACCTAAGATTTGAGCCCTAATAAATGCAATATATTGAGAGTTGGAATAGCTCCTTGCTGGAAAATTATCTTTTCTCAAACAAAAAAAAAAAAATTAGAAAAGGATAGAAGGTGACAAAATTACTATTTGATGTTTTCTATATTTTTCTATTCTTTGGTATTAAACTGGTCTTGGAAGTTTAATTGATAATATGTTTTCAAAATATCATACTAAAAATTCTAATCAATTCATCCCCTCCAATGCTTAGGAAAGTGTCTCCTTACAAAGATAGAAAAAATAACCAAATGAGAATTTCTTCTCAGAAACCTGTCAAAATGTGGAAAGGGAAAAAAAATAGTCTAAAAGAATGGGGGAAAAAGTGAACAAGTCAAGGAGAATATTTTATTTCTTACTTGAAAATGTTTATACTCTATATTCAACATTTTCATTTAAGAAATACTGTACCAGAGACATATATAAGCAAAAGGTGACACAGACAACAGCTTAAAGCTACTTGCAGTGCAGAATAGTATATTCAAAAAAATAACTCTTCTCATGTAACCACAGTGATCTGCTCTTCTACCACATCAGAACATACACTAGATTTTTACCAAGAGAAACACATACAGCTAATAATATTTTCAGGAGAGTGAATCAAGCTACATAGACTACAAAGAATCAGTAGAAAAAAGGAAAATAGAGTATAGGATGTTGATGTTGCAGGTGAATTGTGCATGAAGATCTTTGTAAGCCATACCTCGTATTTCCCTTGCTTCTAACTTTGTCAGGCAGATGTGAGTTCCTAAATTTCCCTCTCAGATTTAGTCTCCAGCATCAGCTCTAAACACTCTCATTCTCCCCATCTGAAAATTCTCATTAAGGGTGTTAGCTTAATGAGATAAGTATAAGAAAAACTATGCACTTTAGTTTAACTATAGTTGAAATAACTGTAAACAAAGTAACTGCATAAGAATTGCTCTGGATGTATCAGTGCAGTAGGTATGAACAGTTACACAACCAAATAGGACTTCTTTGTTTTCTAATGTTAATAATTTATCTTTAACCCTAGCATCTCTATAGTACCATTTAAACACAGCACTGAGGTGTTGGACCCAGAGTCACGGACCTTTTTTCCTTACAAGATCACTTACAGGCAGGATCTAATTATTGAAAGAAATCTGGTAGTATCTAGTAGTACACACTTAAGTACTGGTTATACAAAATTAACAATATACATACATATTGCAGATAGGATGATATGTGTCTTCAATTTCAATTTTAAAGGAACTTAAAATTCCAGTGAAATAACAATTAGTAACAATTTCTAGGTAGCCACACAAAGATAAGTGGTGCTAATACTCACTTAAATACTTTATTTTTTAAAAAAATTTTCATGAACAGTATAATACTCACATACACAGCTATGACAGCTTCCCTCTTCACACAAGGTGTTGTAAATCAATTTTCATTCAATATTCAAAGTATCTTGAATAAACATTAACAGATAATCAAGAACTGTTTTGACTTTTGTGTACGAGATGATAGTTGGAAAAGGAGGGATCCAGAAGGTTTCTCCAGAAGGAGATAAGCTGGAGATATACCCGGGATGGGGAAATCCTGGTTGTGTATATAAACTAGGGAATGAGAGGCTGGAGAGCAGCGGAAAGGGACCTGGGGGTCCTGGTCGATGGCAAGTTGAATATGAGACAACAGTGCCCTGGAAGCCAGGAGGGCCAAACCTGTCCTGGGAGGCATCAGGAAAAGCTCTGTTCTGCACTGCTGCAGCCTGACCTTGAATATTGTGTGCAGTTTTGGGCACCACAATGTAAAAGAGACAATAATGTATTAGAGATCATCCAAAGGAGGGTAATGAGTATGATGAAAGGCCTTGAGGGGAAGCCGTATGAGAAGTGGCTGAGGTCAGTTGGTCTGTTCAGCCTGGAGGAGATTGAGGGGAGACCTCATTGTGGTCTTCAACATCCTCCTGGAGGGAAGAGGAGGGGCAGACACCGATCTCTTCTCTCCAGTGGCCAGCAACAGGTCCCATGGGAACATTGTGAAGCTGAGTCAAGGAAGGTTAAGTTAGGTATCAGAAAAAGGTTTTGAACTCAGAGAGTGGTTGAGCACTGCTACAGGTTCCTCAGGGAAGTGGTCAAACCACCAAGTCTGTCTGAGTTCAAGAAGTGTTTGGACAATGCCCTCAGGCACCAGGGTGTCCTGTGCAAGGCCAGGAGTTGGACTAGATGATCCTTATGGGTCCCTTTCACTCAGCATATTCTATGATTCAATGATGCTATATGGGATATTTCCTAAGCTTTTGTTGTTAGATTTGTCCTACAAAAGGTCATGAGTCAGCTCCCATTTAAGACCTTTTCAGAACTCCCAGTGAGTTCATCAAGGAAAAACCTATATGTACAGCAAGACCTTCATTACTAAAATTCTGTATTACCTGCTTCTCATTTACATTGTTAAGACTGATATAATATGTCTTGTTTCATGTAGTAGATAACTAATAAAATAAAAATTCATGGAGGAAGCAAAGTAAAGTTTAATTAAGATTATTTTTCTCAATAAGTTTACTATTTTATATGGTTAATAATTTCTTCAGCACTATTTGGCAAAGTTTTTCATTTAGGATACAATATCTATATTCTTAATAATAATAGAAGCCTATATTTTAAATAATTGATTTATTTTTATTCAGGCTATTTTATATTCTATTTTTTTAAACCTAGGTAATTTCTATTTTATGCTAACTTTAATAAAAATAGAAAATTAATTTGGTAGGAACGCACAAGGTTTTATCCAAGGTCATGCATGTTAACATATATGGATTTAATGTAAACAAAAGACAATTGCAATGCCTTGAATTTGACTGGGAATGTAGAAAGCAGAAATTTTGCATCCAAAAGCCTCTTCCTCTGTTGTTTATATTTCTGTTATTTAATAGCAGTAGTCATTGCAAAGGTTGCTGTCATGAGCAAAGTGAATTTGATTCAGCTGCTGCTAATCTTCTACAAACACAAACCTGCTAATTGAAAAGCTAATTATGATGATGGAGTGATGAGAAGCACGTTGGGCAGGATGACATAAAACCCATGAAACATCTATTATAAACCAGCTGGTATTCTTTGAAGATAGAAATATTATAGATTGCTTTCATGTCTTAAAGCAGGGATATCAATGTTATTCCTTGTAGAGTTGGCCATTTTTTAGAATCCAGAACTCTCAATAACCACAAAGTGTCCTTTAATCAGCCAGAATAGTCTGTAATAATAATAATGTATAGGCCAGTTTTATCAGTGTTGATTTTAATAGAAATGTTGAATAAACATGAAACGGGAGGCATATGAAGCACTGACAAATATGAAAAATGAGAAGACATCAAGCAATAACTCTATATTTGCTTCAGTCATTGAAAATTTGGCAAGATGCTGGTTTGTATTTGAACATTACTGTGTAGGAAGATCAAATGAAAAAGGATTTGAACTCTTTTCTATTCAGGTGTTTGAGAAAGTTCTTACTAGGTTACAGTGGAAGTCTGTGCCAAAGAAGCACCTAGCTGCAAATTTTCTGACAAGGTGTGGTAATTATTGGATGAGCCTTTTTCCCGCAACATACCACCTAATTGTCTAAGTACCCCCGCAGTACTGTAAATCAGAAAAAGAGTAGAAATCAGGAGATCAGGTTCACTTTCTTTAAATATTCTAATGACAATAAAAAAGGCTTTATAATTTAGCTGTTATAAATAAACCACTGTAAATTGTATTTATTAAAAAAATATAAGCTATTAACTCGGATAGAATTAATAGTAAAAAAAAATTAAGTGGCATAAGTAACCATGTTAAAGACTAAATTTTAGATATATAATCTGAACTGAACAGTGAGCATTACTTCTTGGTATAGCTCTGCTGAATTTTCAGCAAAAAGTTATTTGAACTGTCTCATCTGGAAAAAAAATCTTTTTAAATCTTTTAACATCATCAAGTAAACTCTTTCTGTTTGAGGGGTCACTAAGGTTACTTACACATACTCTGCCACCAGAAGAAACATTACTGTTGTGTATATTCTTATAAAGCCACAAATATTCTTAATTTTCAATATATTAAGCATTTTTATTGGAAAAAAACTTTGCCCGAAGAACTTGATATGAAAATATTTGCCAGAAATTATTGCAATGTCATATGAAAAAATTGCGACTAATAAACATCTAGACAGAAATGAGCAAAAGAGCAAAATGACCTGGGGAAACATTTTAGGCTTTGAATACCAAAGTACATCATATTTTCCTATGCAGACTCAAATCTCACTTAAATCAGCAGAAACTGGTTGTGATTCGGTAGCTACTGGCAGTAACATGCTTAATAGAAATATGTAACAGAAAGCATAAGCTAAACCAGAATCAAACCCAAACTTTGGTGTCTTCTTTAGTTTTATACCAGTTGTTAATGCAATTACCTCAATTTACTTTGCAATGTAAGAGTTTCTTTGCAATGGCATATATAATTATGAGAGGCATTCACCTTTTCTGATAGAAGCAGTCCAGCTTCACATAGTTTACATGCAATATTTTAACACCCATGTCTGGAGTGTTGTGTCCAGTTCTGGACTCCTCAGTACAAAAGCAACATGAAGTTCTGGGACCAGGTTCAGTGGAGGGCAACATGGATAATGGGGGGGCTGGAGCATTTATCTTCTGAGGTCAGGCTGTTCAGATTCAAGACTGAGACAGGACTTCATCAATGCCTGTAAGTTTCTGAAGGGGGGGTGTCAAGAGGGTGCATCCAGGCTCCTCTCAGTGGTGCCAAGCAATAGGACAAGAAGCAACAGGCAGAAAGCGATGCACAGGATGTTCCGCCTGAACTTGAGAAAGAACTACTGTACTGTGTGGGTGACCGTGCACTGGAACAGGTTGCCCAGAGAGGTCATGTAGTCTCCCTTACTGGAGATATTCAAGAACTGTCTGGATGTAATTCTGTGCAATGCCGTCTAAGATTACCCTGCTTGAGCAGGTGACTCACTGTGATCCCTTCCAACCTCACCCATTCTCTGATTCTGTGACCCCATGTTTTAGTAAGTTTGTCAGAACTATGAATTACGGAGTCAGAGAACATACATCTGAGTGAAATTTCTTCAATTCCATGACCCAACTCTATGATTTTATATTCAAGGTCCAAAATGTGTATTTCCAAATCACCATGAGAACAGTTCTGTGCAATAAGATCCATGAAATATATTTTATAAAAACTTTTGTGCATATGCCCTCCCTTTTATCCACAGATTTTTGCAAGAAGGACTGAACTTCAGGTGTACAGCTTGAACTCTTCCAATCTACATGACGTGGTTTCAATCATTTCCATGTTATGGAGAAGCTAACTCAGATCAAGTAGGTCAAAATCATTGAGAATTGTCTCCTTCACTCAGCTTTCATAAGGATGGAAGGTTTCTATGCATGAAGGAAATCTTCAGGGCTGATAGGTAATTTTCTATGTCTGTTTTACTCTCATAGAGAAAGCATTTTAGAAGATCAGTGGTAAAACTAATCAGACCTATAACCTATCTCCTGATTCTCAAGGAACTAGAAAGTCTGATGGACAGATTTCGATGGGAACAGTTCACTTAGTCCTTTTGAAAGAATCAATCTTTTCATTTTGGATACCAAAAAAATTTAAAAAATTTTGATTGCATGTACCATATTTCACTTCTCTGAATTCTCTGTGAATGTTTGACAGCTGTACAGGGCTAAGAAAATTCATTGTGGATGTACATCTCTAAAAAAAAATGGAATATTCAGACTTAGTGATAATAGACCATAACAATCCAGTTTTCTAAGAAAATTCCTTTTAACATGCCAAATTTCATGAAATTACATGTGCTCACTGTGATCCCTTCCAACCTTGGCTTTGCGAACAAAGATTTGGGAAGGGTTCTACCCACGCTTGCTGCAGGCGCTGATGGCTGAAAAGGCCAATGCGTGACAGACAAGTCCGGTTGCAAAAGGCACAGCAGAGAGATTCCCCAGGTGGCACCGACAGGACGCGATTCTTTCTGCATTGTCTTTTCTCCTCAAGAGTGATCCTGGGTGTGTTCTCAAAGGAGGCAGCAGCGGTATAGATGGTTTGTCTCCAGGCCTCCCAATTGGAGGCCAGAGCAGACCAGTAATGGCGCTCAATATGGCTATACTGATATATTTATACTTAGACCTCTTTCTCAAACTTTTTTCAAATATATCTGTTGTTCCATCCTTGATGAAGGCACAAGAGTGCCAGAGTCTAATGAAATTTGATTGAACTATGATTAAATGAATTGCATAGGGCTCTGAAATGCTAGCCTTGATAAAAGAACTGGATCTATTATCTTCAGTGGTGTCTAGACTAGCAAATATCTGTTAAAAATAACTTCAAAACAAAAAGGAGAAAAGGAAAACCATAGCCTCATTCTGTGGAGGACAAACAAACAAACAAATAAAAAAAGTCAAATAAAGAGGTTTTTTGCCCAGAAGCAGTTTCTAAATAAAATAACATCTAAAACATTCATTTAGGAAGAGACAGATCTGCTGAACTCTGTTCAGTGACACTATAAGAGAAGCCAACAATATTGGTGAGAAAATAAATTTATGCCTTATATTTCATATTTTTCCACTATTTCTGAATTATTAGTATTATATTGGTAGGGTCAGTTCAGTCATCTGACCAGTCAGATCATGGGACCAGTCTACTTGTTACATAATAAATCGTTTAATAAACAGTTAAATTTCATTTATTTAGCTAGCCAGTAATTAACTGATATCTAGGCAAGTAATAAAGACTGTGCTGCACTCCCAAAAATCATGCAAATTATCAATGTAAATTCTTCAGGTAGAAAATAAGGAAAAAATATTTTTAATTGGTGGCATTCTGAAATAGACTTTCAAAATAATAGGACAAAAAAAAAACCAACCCTGACTACTTTTAAGATACAGATTTACCAGTCTGTATAAAGAAATACTAAAATATCATCCAAAGTCCTCCTTGTTCTACAGTTTTCAGGTTTTTATTCAATATATTCTTAAAAATCAAAGAAAATGTTTTTTCAGCAGTTACTGAATAGTATTAGACTGTACTCTGTTAGAGTCTGTTATCAAATAGAAGAAAGTTATGCTTTAATAATGACACCTCTACAAACATGCATTCTTCCTGAAATTGCAAAGAGATAAGGTACAGAAAGACATAAAAGATGACCCATGATATTATAGTACTCAGAAGAACTGTCAGTTTTCCATTGTTTTTGTACAAAATATTGAGGTTTTTACAGTTACCTGAAAAAAAAATCCCTTAACTTAGTATTTAAGGTCTGTGTTTAGCCAGTTGCTAGTAGCTAATATAACTCCACTGTACTCCACTGTAACTTCCAAGCTAAAGCTGGGTGGTGGATGCCACATTAAATTTCCTTTGGAGGTTTTCTTCTACAGAAAGGTTATTTATTTCCTGTATGTAACATTCTCCAACCCTGTTTATGCTTCTTTGCAGGGACTGGAGAGTTCCTGAAATGCAGAGTTTTAGCCAAGGAGGACTTTCTGTCTTCTTCATCTCTGAAGTAGGTCAATAATTGAGTAAGGCAGAAATTACACTGGAGGTTTCAAGCTGCCCTGCCACTTCTGAGGATGCATTTGCTGTAAGCAATTATAGTCATCACAGATTACAATTTTCACTTTGCTTTTCACAGGTAGGTACAATATTGCTGTTTTGAGAAGGTGGTTCCTGAATATTGAATGAGGAATATTCCCCAAACAGTTTTTCTTTCATCAAGCCAGAAGTAAGCTGAAAGAAATACATATCACTGTCAACACCCAAAGCTTTGCTTTTATAACATGACAGGAGTATACAATCCCTACAACAATTTTTCCAATGAATGAAGAACAGAAAACAATAATATGGCTTATTTTTTTCTACTCTGAGTTATACATTTTTCTGTTATCTGGAAACTACAATAGTAGTAATGTCAAAGCAAAAAAGAAAAAAGTGAAAATTTAATTATAAATAAGGTTATGAAATAGTATCTTTTTTTCCCTTTCATTTCTATTTTTCCAGATGAATACTTTCTAGCTGTCATTGTATTTTCACATTCCTGTATGTATATTTTTGTAAGCCTTAAAAAGAGATAGTAGCATCATTATATATGTTGGTATATTTGGTAAGAGTAACAGAATTTGGGGGGAAAAAGTTCTTTTACAGATAAAATGGCAATTACAGTGTGTAAGAAATACAGTAGAGAGATCATCAGTATTCCAGGTTAGGGTTTATTATGAAATTAGTTCAAAGTAGAAATGATCACCTTCTCACAAGAAAAATTTTCCTCATGCATTTGTGGTGAGAAACATGAGCAAGAACCAGCTGAAGTTATGTGCACATTCCATCCCCCTCATGTTGAAGTTTAATTCTTTTTTTGTAGCCTTGAAAACCCTCTGACTCATCATACCTCCCAGGAAAAAAACTCACAGAATTGCAAGTTCAGGTGGAACCTACTGAATGACTCTCCGCTGATCTCAAGGCCCCGTCAGGAGTATAGCTGGGATGAAATAGTCTTTTTGCAACATGTATATTGTATTTTTGAATCTGCATTAAAATTCATATGACACCTGGAAAGGGCTGGGTGAATTAGCAGAGGGTTTCCTGAAGAATGCAACCTGTGTTGTAGAATAAAACTAGAATCTGGAGGGCACAAGAAAAAAAGACCCTATGGAGATGGTCCTATGAAAATGATTTAATTTTTTTTTAATCTGGTTTAAAATATTACAGAATTTTAATACCTTTCTTTTTTGTTGTTCTTGGTAATGTCTTGTCACCATTGTTTTTTATCCTTTCTTTACACTTTCTATTTTGGTATAATTGAAGTCTTGCTGTACATCAATCTTTGTACACTCAGAGCAAGTACATATATGTTCAAACTTGCTCGGTATCCTTAACTACTGCAAGAGTTCTGTGTGAGAAGGTGATTTCTAGTGAATGGATACAACACGATGTTCTATTGGAAGAAAGGTGTGGATGAAAAAATATTATGATTTGCCTTTTTTTTTATTATTTTAGTCTGCATTTTCTTTTCTGTTGATGATGATTCAGTTTGCAAAGTGCACTTGAGAAACCTCCAGTTCCAGTTAGATTTACATGCATCGACTGGATACTGTGTCAACCCACAAAGATAAATGAGAGAATGCTGTAGCTGCCGCCTTCTTTCGCCACAGCCAGAAGTTGCCAAGGTAAGGTCCCACATCCTGTTTGAGTTCCATTAGCTATGTCACCTTTGCTAACTATGGCACCAGCAATTAATTATCCTTTGTACTGTCCACGACTTCACCCATCTGAAATCTTAAATATGCATCTAGGCCAACTTGAACGTGTCTTTCCACTGAAAATGCAGAGTGACAGTTACTGCTTGTTGATATTAATGGGTTATTGCCCTCAGATCTGCCACAAGTGTTCAGTTTGGTTTCCCTTCTTTTCTTTCTAATCTTTACAAGCAGCTAATATCCTCTTAGACAATTTATTCAGTCTTCGTGTGATGTGCACAAGAATGTGAGAAGGATGAGAGAAGGGGAGATTAATTTACTGCTCTGTGTTTGCAGTAGATTTAAAGATAGCTCTTCTTCCAAATTCAAATGCACTTATATATACATATATATGCTTTCCAGTATTAGTTTCTGCTTGTGTACCATCACATCTATTTTTCCTAACAGAACTCCTAATTAATATTGGAAATACATTATTGACCGTGATTCACATTACTTGTATTTGCCCAGTTTTAACTGTACATATTTCTTTTGATTAAATTTCTACAAAACTAATAAGAAGCAATGGCTCAACAGAAATATTTCTGATTAACAAAATCCAGCTACAGGAAGGACAAACACTAGAGGTTAATAGGGTTTTTATTGTTTGGATTGATTGAAAATGTGTCTCAGGTTTTTTCAAATTCAGTCTGGGTGGTGGGAGCATGTTTATTACAGTAGAATTCTGTGTTGTCTTATTCTTATGAATTCATTTAATACTTGATGGTAAAACAACACTAGACTTGCTAAGCCTGCCATGTGCCCTTTTTCTTTGTTAAAAGATGTTTTAAAATAACAGGCATACTGAAAGTCTAATGCAATAAACAAGTCTACAGACAAGAGCAAATTCACAGTGCTGATGATGAATGCAAATAAAATGAGCAGAGATTGAAATGCAGCCAAAAAAGTGAAAGAAAAATTGAAATTTTCTTTGAAAATTCTCTTGAGATCTATTCATGTTTATCATCATGTTTATCATATCATTGAACAGAAGCATTTCCTATCTCAGACTTCATGCTTATGGAAGAAAATTATTCTTTTCTATTGTTAGTCCTGAAAAAAACCCCTAAAATGAAAAATCAGCTATCAAGAAAGTAGTTTAATTTCTATATTATCAGTGAGAGAAACATCAGCAGCTTAAATCTGTCTCAGTCACCAAGTCAATCAAAGTCTAAATGAAATCTGATGTTATCATGGTTAGCTACTGGGTTGATTTATAAAATATACAACATTAACTATTGTTACATTATCCACACAAATATATTTAGGAACAATCACATTGAGATATTATAACTATCACTCTCTAAACAATCCTTGAAAGACAAGTTAGTGTTTTTCAAATGTGCATATAAAGGTAATGCGTTATTCAAAGTGTAAAAGGGAATATTATTTCATTGGGTTAATTCTAATAGTCTGTAAATATAGTACACAAGTTAAAATTCAAGGATTGTAAAATGACAGAAATACTAGGAAGGTTGCAAAGTTTCAAATGTCTCACATGGTGTGCAGCATTTTCAGCTATTATCGGTATTTTCGAAGGTGACTAATTATATTAGCTGAATTTGTAATGGGCACTACTGTAGGATCGGATGTTACTAATTAGGAAAAAATCAAGATGAATCAGACTCTGAAAGCATACTTTAAGATCAGATCATAATTAGTATACAGCCATGATTATTATGTTAAAGAGTGACAGAATCTGCTCTCTCATGCTATGCAAATCTAGAATCATTGTATTTTTGGTAATGCAGACCTTTATTTTCTCATCAGCATGGTGGAAAAGAAGATACTGGCCAAAATTAGCTGAAAGAAGGAATATAAAGTAAATATGCCTCAAAGTGAGAATGGCCAATATTATAAAGGACAGGGAAATATAAACTAAGCAAGGAAATAAAAAAATGGTTCTTCAGATTCAATATCCAGAAAATAATATAGACTGTAGGAACTGACAAAGTGAAAGGACACAATTTAATAAGTAGACATTTTAAAATACTCATCAGAACAAAGTGATTTCAGGTGGAAAAACTCAAAATGTTTCAAATATTTAATAAAAATAATATAGATCATACATTGAACGCAAATTACAGAAAATATTATAGCATTCAAATGATGGTCAGGGTGAAGTGGCTCAGAGCATGACCTGAGAGGATCTGGTCATTTATTTTCAAAAGGACGTCAGAGAGATAGGAAGCCACAAAAAAGGACATACACTGGAAACTTAAAATCTTCAAGAAGACTGGAGAAAGCAGGCTTTATTCTTAACTTTAAGAAGGCAGCTAAGTTGCAGACAGCTGTCTAATGCTGGCTGTACTGTACATATTAGAGAATCATGGAATGGTTTGGATAGAAGAGACCTTTAAATGTCATCTAGTCCAACTTCTCCTGCTGTGGACAGGTACAGCTTCCATTAGATTATGTTGCTCAAGGCTCCATGCAGCACTTTAATGATTAAGGGGTATCCCTAAGTTCTCCGAACAACCTGTTCTGGTGTCTCATCACTCTTATCATAAAAGATTTCTTCCTCACATTCACCTTTCTTAGTTTAAATCCATTGCTCCTTGTTCTGTCACTACAATCCCTGGTAGAGGTCTTCTTCCAAGAAGACATCTTACAAGGCCCTTACTTACAAGGTCCCTTTTAAATATTGAAAGGCCACAACAAGGTCTCCCTGGAACCTTCTCCTTTCCAGTCTGCACAACCACCACTTCCTCAGTCTTTTCTTACAGCACAGGTGTTCTTCTGATTATTTTTGTGGCTCCCCTCTGGACCCATTCATCCCCTTCATGGATGTTTTCTATGAAAGGACAAAACCCAATAATAAAAGTTATCAAAACAGATACTCAGGAAAAATTATTCACTGTGACGTTGTCCAATGAGGCTTGCCTTCTTTGAAGATACTTAAAACTGACTGCCCAAGGCCAAGTGGAATTTCCTCTGATTTGACCCTGCTCTGAGCTGAGATTTGGACTAGATGATTTTCAGACATCCTGTTCAACCTGTCTTTTTCTATGACTGGTTCACGATCCTTTGGAGGCCTTTATATAACCTCCCCTCGTACCTGCTAATGAGCCTGACCCACCCCTCACTCACCTGAAGAGGTTCCCGAGGAGAAGCCAAGCCAAGGCCTGCTAGAGTTCTCAATTTGTTGTTTAGGCACTATACAGACACATAACAAGAATATATGCCTTAATAAGAATATCTCTAAACAGCCTGATGTCTAAGTGTATTAGGAAGATAAATTTTAAGAGGAGTCAAATGCAAAATTAATAGATGAGGAGTGGAAGAACAAAAAAAAAAGAAAAAAAAAAAGGTCAGATCTAAAAGACACTGAAGTCTATGAGCCAACATCCCATGCAAAATAGACTTTGGATCAGATTTTTAATCAGCAGAGAAGAAAATCTGGCTCTCCTACATCCCATTCACTAATGAGTACATCTCCCTTGGAAACTAAAATTATTTTATAGGATACAACTATAATGAAACAATCCTGGTTGACCCATAAATTGAAAATACAAGGAAAATATTTCTTAGGAGACTGAGCAATGAATGAATTTATGAGCAGGCAGTCATAAGTTAGCAGAAGGACAGAAAATCCTCCATGATGTCCCCTTCCACGTTCCCAGTTTCCTCTGTCTACTACTGAAATAAGCTGTCAGTCAAAGACTTTAAGGTTTCAGTGAATTGGTCACCAGTTTGTCTTTGTAATATCTCTGCAATGATCTATATCTGCCAGTAAATACAAAAAAAACCACTAGACCTCTGCATCTAAGTGTTCTGAAATACTTACATGTCAGTATCAGTCTCTTTCTTCAGCAGAACTGATTTTCTTAAAAGGATTTCTACAGCTTACAAATTCATTTGAAACCTCTTGTTACTGTGTATGGTATTTTTTTACCCCACAGTGTTTAGGTGAATTTATGTGATCACTTTGAAAAACAGGATATTGGCTTAAAATGTAACCTCATTCTCACACCTACAACTTGTTTGGTAATTGATTTTACGATTACCCTTAATCCCTTGATACAAAGTAGATTTTTTCAGCTTTAGGGTACAGTAGTTGTACATTTTCTTGGATGACTAAGCTCATATATGAATTCCTGGACCTCTCCTCTCCTAGCTTTCCTTTCTAGTTTTATTCTGCAGTTCTTTATTTCTTTAGGCAGTCTGATTAAATTTGTGAAGTGCCTCTGAAAAGCTTGTTGTTGATATATTTTGGGTAAAACCTTCATAGTGATTATGTGATGACATATTTAGATTATTATAATTTTTATTATGTGATTTTTTTTTCATTTTTAGCTAAAATTGCTTGGTAACTTTTCTAAGCACTAACTTATATTGTGTTTTTGCCCTGAAAACATACCTGCAAAAAGATGTATTGAGAATTGAAAGCAGGCAATTTGATCAGGTAACAAAAATGCTCTGTAAAACTCTTAAAGCACAATTTTCAGTAATAATATGGCCAACTAATTTACTTGATCACTCCAAAGGGACATCTGAGTGGGTGGAAGTGGCTTTCTGAAACATCTTGCTTTAGAGGAGCTCTCTTGTTACTATGAGGATGCTTTAAGAGGTTGTCTCTTAGGGTATATGGTAAATTAAGGAGCTCTCTAATTCATGTGTCTCTTTAGAAACTCAGTCACATTCTTCTGATCAGAGACTTACCCAGTTAGAAATTTTTATTTCAATGATTGTGATCTGTGTTGACTTTATTTTATTTTTTAATATTAGATTTTAACCCTGTTACAGAGAAGACTTATGTGGTTTGTATGGAACATATGAAGGTTTAGGTGTGGAAACAGATAAGGCAAAGCTGGAAAGCAGATAGTGGGAAATTGACAGCTCTCAGTGTGAAAGGAGCAGAGAAAATGACAAGAGCTGCACTAAACAGTGCAGATCTCTAGGGTCCATGAATCTTAAGGACATTGAGGCCCTGAAAGAGTATGAGGGATTTTTTATAATAGGATTGATGTGTTGGCGGACCTGGAGTAGCAGGGTATTCAAAAATTCTGGGGTATGAAGAAGCAAGATGTCACCATGACCCTTTACCCTTGCCAGAACATTTCTAATAGCTCAGTCTGGGACACATATGTGAGTCACTATTGCCACATTCTCTCTCACACTGATCCTCATTCAGGTATCAATATGATGATTAAAAATAATCAACTGTTGCAATTTTTTTACAAGTTTTTTTTGTCCATGATGCCTAAGTTTTGTCATTGGAGAGGCCAAGAGTATAGGTGTTTAAAATATTTACAGTGAACTAAATTTTATATGAAATTGCGATGAATTGTGTTATTACACCACATATATACAAACACACAGTTAAAGGGCAGGTCTCTGCATGCTAAGGTGCAGCTTATTCTTTGCTCTCTCTGCAGAAGGGGAACCCAGACCTGAAATAGCAGCAACTATAATTTTATGTGCAGATGAAGATGGATGCCTACTTCATCCGACAATTTTTATGCTGTGTAAGAGGTTAGTCATTTGTGTGCTACCTTTATTCATTTTGCTGTAGCATTGTACAAAGAACTCTTCCCATTTAGTATCCACCAGGATGATAGTAAAACCTGTTCACTTATCTACCAGATAACTGAAATGTGCTGTATTCTATGGTGGTCTCATTGACATAGTCCCATCTTAATAATGTGTTTGAACGTTGCACAGAAATTCTTATTTTTTACACAGACAGGAATTAAAGATTCAATATAAATGCTCTAAATGCAAGTAGATACACTTTTATGAACACATGCATCCATGCAATAGAACAGTAACACTTAGAATAAATTCATAATGCTATAAGCACTCTCCCATTCCTGAAAAGGATTTCCACATATCAACCTGGGGGGAGGAGGGAAATAAATAATAATAAAAAAAAGTTAAAAACTTAATTAACTTCCTATAAGACTAAACATTTTAAGCTTTGAAGAGGGGGAGGTACTGATCTGTTCTGTTTAGTGACCAGTGACAGGACCCAAGGGAATGGCCTGAAGTTATGTCAGGAGGTTTAGGTTGGAAAAGAGGTTCTTCATCCAGAGGGTGGTTGGGCATTGGAACAGGCTCCTCAGGGAAGTGGTCACAGCACCAAGCCTGACAGAGTTCAAGAACCATTTGGACAATACTCTCAGGCATATGGTGTGACTCTCGGGGTTGGTCTGTGCAGGGCCAGGAGTTGGACTCAGTGATCCTTGTGGGTCCCTGCCAACTTGATATTTTCTGTGATTCTGTGATTTTTGGGTTTTTTTCCCTGTAGAATGTAAGAGAAAAAGAGATGACTCAAGCTGCCAAGTTTCCCATAAATCTCATCATTCAGTATATATTACATCTGGAAGTAGCCAATTATTTTTATTCTTCATAGTCACATTGTGATATTGATTCCCAGAAACTGTTACAGATTGTAAGCCTAGACCAAAATCTCAAGAACCACGAAATGCTACAGGGAGAGTCTAGAGTACATATTCACAATCCCAATGTCCTTGCAGTGGCAGACCGTGTCTTAAGTAAGAAGACCAAAAGGCATGGAAGAAAGATTTTATGTGAAAAGGGAATAAACTTACCAACGAAATAAAATCTCCTGAGAGCCATGTTTTACATTCTTATTCCAAATTAGAGTATGTGAACAACACTCTCTTAAGCATAGGAATGATTTCTCAACAGTGTTCGTGGTATGTGACATGGTTTTTTACTTCATCTCTTACCTGCAGCTATGGAACATAAAAGGTATATAGCCTTGAAAAGTAATATATTTTCAACTCAGTTTTCTATTAGGAATTAATTAGGAAACAAAGCAGTTCAGCAAAATCTCTCATGTTCCCAAGACAGATAAAAGGAAATCCCCAAAGTTTTTTTCGTTTTTCCAAAAAAAACATCTTCCTGGGGACGACGTATAATCAAAACAAGTTCAGAAACTGAACTTTTGTGTTGACATCAAATTCTGAAATCTCATTCATAAACATTATAGATATAATAATATATATGATTTTCTTTATTTATTCTGAGCCATTGTTAAAGATAAGTTTGTGTTTCTAGGAAAAACAGCAGGAAAATATTTGCTTATTAAATCTGTTAACCTATTGTGTATTTCACAGCATTTTCAATGAGCAAAAAGACAATTTATCATTCAGTTAAAATAAATACACATTTGTTCAACAAAGGATATTCTGTAGTCTGTCTAAATCTGCTGCTGTCTAAATTCAGTGAACTGAATATAAATATTAAACTTGATTTCACATGTATGGTTAATCCTAGCAGTATCCAATTGCACTCAGATCACAGAATCACAGAATGGGTAAGATTGGAAGGGGCCACAGTGTGTCATCTGATCCACCTTCCCTCACAGGATTGTGTCCAGGTGGTTCTTGAATATCTACAATGAGAGAGATGCCACAACCTCTCCGGACAATCTGCTTCAGTGCACGGTCACCTGCACAATAAAGGAGTTTTTCCTGATGTTCAGGTGAACTTCCAGTGCATTAGTTTCAGCCTCTTGTCCTGTTTCTTGGCATCACCGAGAAGAGCCTGACTGCAACCTCCTGATACCCTCCCTTCACATACTTGTATACATTGATGAGGTCCCCTCTCACTCAGCTTTTCTCAAGGCTGAACGGGCCAAACTCCCTCAGCCTGTCCTTATAAAAGAGATGCTCCCTTAATCATTTTTATCTCCCTGCATTGAAACTGCTCCAGGAACTCAGATAGTCCAAGCTTTTCAGTATTTACTTTCTTTAAATTTAAAATTTTCATCCACTAAATAAATAAAATCACCTAAATCAATAAAATGTTCCTTTGCTTTTTAATGCTTATAATGAGTTTCTAATCAACTGAACTGTTGTTTTAATTAAGAATTGAAGAATACATACATCAACTTAATATAAGAAAGAAATCAATGAAAATAAAAGGAAAAAAAAATCCCTACCAGTGTATTGGCAAGATATTCAGATAGCAAGATGGATACACAGATAAATTTCTTTCCCTGTTACTCACAATCTTATATATGGGCTACTAGTATAATACCTAATTCTAATGCTTTCAATTAGAGGGAGAGTATTTTTAAAGATGTCAGGTGCTAATCTATTACAATGCACAATTAAAAACCTTAAGATATACCTGTAAGTACATTTTAAAAGGTAGCACTAAAATGAATTCTTTTCTTTTAGTTCTTTGGCTTAGGAATTAAATATGATGTACTTTGGATTTTGACCAAAGAAAGTCAGAGACTAGCTTTTTTTGGTGAACTTTCCATCCTCAGTCACTTTCAGTGTACCAAGAGAATGTTGGCAGTATCGAGTTTCTGGAAAGTGACTTTTTTAGCTTACTCATCAATCTCCATAAACAAGTTTCTGTAACTTACTTATTTTAGTGACAAACAATCACCACTTTAATTAGTAAGCTTCTGTAACACTGAAATTAAAAAAAAAAATAAAAGGAAAAAACAAAAAACATTTTGTCTTTCACTTGCAGATGTATCTACCTCCAAGGGGTAAGACCAAAAACAGATTCGATCATAGGCACAACATTTGGGAAATAAAAGTAATTTGGTTGTTAATTTTTCTTCCTTCTCTTTTCCACAATATATTAAACATAGAAAACAACAAGTTTTCTCCTCCTACTTTATACACATGCAACTAGCTGCAAATGGCAGCAGTAAGAGTTGCACTCTAGAGCATAAAATAGGAGTATGACAGTCAAGAATGTTTCATTTTCTTCATAAAATGGAGTTTATCCCAGGTTGCATTTAATTAGCTTTGGTCTTACTTGCATTTGAGAAGCTTTAGCAAACGAAGATCCAGAAATATTAGGGAAACCTGAACACAAAGAATTCATGTATGTCCATATTCTCTGCAACAGAAAATAATACCAAGCAATATTTAAACAGAGTCATAATAACTGTTTTCATTAGCTGTCACTCCAGAAATCCCCACCCAATTGCAATCCCAGTTTCAAATGCATAGACACAGCAGAGCTGCTGCACAGCTCTCTTCAGCCTCTTTGAACCCATCTGTAGATGTCTGATCAGCCAGGAGGCATTGCTTTACAACAGCTTGTGTATCAGAAAGGGCCCATTCTGATATATAGTTATTTGATCCAGTTATTTGATATAAACTCTGAAATCACACTTACAGTCATGTCATGATCAGCTCTACAATCACATATGCTATGTATTTACTCACAATGTTAGATAAGCTGAATAGAAAAGAATACTTTGTTTGGGTTTTTTTTCTGAAACACATCTTTCTTAGTATTTGTTGGTTCATGGCAGAACCAATGAAAGAAGTCTCTACTTTTTCTATGAATATTTGGTTACTTGAATAGTTGGTGAAAGANGTATCAACTGCAAAGCAGAAATAAATATTGATTACCAAAAGCAAAAGGTACTTGTTTTATTGCCCAGTGAAGGCAAAGTTGGGACAATAGCAGAGCAGCTGTTTGACATACTTTCTAATTTAGAATCCCCAACAGAGACCTAAGCACTTGTGTGTTCATTTGTGAAAATCAGATTGGTTGTTTTTGCCACAGCCCTATAGCTGCCAGCATTTCTATGCTCTTTATGTTGAGAAAAGTGTCAACTTGCCTATACATGCTAGATAAGCAAAGGCCATGGGCACATTTAGGGAAATGACCAGGGAAAAGGCATTTTCATTTATTCATTGTTAGCACTGAAAAGCAATAAGGAGTGAAACATAACCACTGCCACAACCATGAGAGGGATGGCACCCTGGGAATGGTATTAGGTAGCCAGCAAAAAACTAGCTTTCAGTCAGACGCCTCTTACATTATGAGCTGCTTTTCTAAGAAAACTCACAAAAAAAAAATTATATGTCATTCTTTAGGTATCTGTAATTAGTTCTTAATACTAAAATTTCTCCCTCCAACAAAAGAAAATTAATGGATTCACTAAAGAAGTAAAATGTATGAGATAGATACTACCTGTAAACTTAATCTCACAACTTCTTTCAAAAGGAGGTTAAATCTGATTTCGGATGCGTGAAGTTTATGTTAAGATACACGTGAATCTTCCGTAATTTACGTGGCCTATTTTTAGAATGAAGTCCCTGAAATGACAGTTCTCTTTTCATTATGGCATGCAAAACAACTAGGAATTTGTCTACTTTGAAGTAGCTGTCTCACTGTGACTCCATTTTGATTCCTTCTCATCTGATAATATTGATGGGTATATTGACAACAATTGTTTCTTCTTAAAGTTATTTCAGCCTGTGTCTGGCCTATATGCATTATTCTCTGACAATTCCACTTTTGGAGAGGTACCATGTCTTTAAACAAGTAGAAAAAGCTTTGAACTTCATACTTGAAATGAATGTATACAGTACCATAGAAAAGGGGAGAGAGGGGAAGGTTTGGGAAGTTTGGGAAGAGAAGGTTGGGAAAGGAAGGTTATGGAAGGGAAGTTTTAAGAAGAGAAAGTTTTGGAAGAGAAGAGAAGGGAAGAGAAGGGAAGGGAAGGGAAGGGAAAGGAAGGGAAGGGAAGGGAAGGGAAGGGAAGGGAAGGGAAGGGAAGAGAATTGTTTTCCTATGGAATAAGATCCCCCTGAACCTTCTTTTTCCTAGGCTGAATAATCCCAGTGCTCTCAGCCTCTCCTTATAGGGCAGAAGCTCCAGTCCCTTAACCATTTAAGTAGTCCTTCACTTGATCCACTCTTTTATGTCTGTGTCTTTCCTTTTGGGGAGCTGAGGCCTGGTTACACTCATTTGGGTGCTGTGTTCAGTGCTGCGTGGACACAGCATCCAAATGTGTGTGACAGGGCTGAGCAGAGGGGAAGGATCACCGCAGTCAACCTGCTGGCAATGTTCTGCCTAATGCAGCACAGGATACCACTGGCCTTCTTTGCTTCAAGGACACATTTCTGGCTCACAGTCAACTTTTTGTCCATCAGTACCCCAAGGTTATTCTCTACTGAGTTGCTTCCAGATGATTAGACACAATGTGTATGATAGCATGGGGTTATTCTTCCCAATTTCATGAGGTTCTTACTGGCTTATTGTTCCAGCCTGCCCAGGTCCCTCTGAATAGCAGCACAGTCCTAAATGTANAGGGAAGGGAAGGGAAAGGAAGGGAAGGGAAGGGAAGGGAAGGGAAGGGAAGGGAAGGGAAGAGAATTGTTTTCCTATGGAATAAGATCCCCCTGAACCTTCTTTTTCCTAGGCTGAATAATCCCAGTGCTCTCAGCCTCTCCTTATAGGGCAGAAGCTCCAGTCCCTTAACCATTTAAGTAGTCCTTCACTTGATCCACTCTTTTATGTCTGTGTCTTTCCTTTTGGGGAGCTGAGGCCTGGTTACACTCATTTGGGTGCTGTGTTCAGTGCTGCGTGGACACAGCATCCAAATGTGTGTGACAGGGCTGAGCAGAGGGGAAGGATCACCGCAGTCAACCTGCTGGCAATGTTCTGCCTAATGCAGCACAGGATACCACTGGCCTTCTTTGCTTCAAGGACACATTTCTGGCTCACAGTCAACTTTTTGTCCATCAGTACCCCAAGGTTATTCTCTACTGAGTTGCTTCCAGATGATTAGACACAATGTGTATGATAGCATGGGGTTATTCTTCCCAATTTCATGAGGTTCTTACTGGCTTATTGTTCCAGCCTGCCCAGGTCCCTCTGAATAGCAGCACAGTCCTAAATGTACCAGCCACTCCTCCCAGTTTTGTCTAATCTGCAAACTTCCAGTATGAAGATCCTCCGGTATGAGAATCTGCTTGGTCATACCATTGCTGTCATTAATGAAGATGTTAAGAAGAACTGACCCCAGTATTCATCTCTGGTATATCCCACTAGTGTCTAGCTTCCAGCTAGACTTTAGCTGCTGACCACAATCCTGTTTGTGTTTGGTTTTCAGTATACTGAAACCTTGAGATTTACAAAAGATTGGTTGAAGACAGGAGGAAATGAGAAAAAAAAAAGAATGGTAATTTTTGATTTTGAAATTTTAGCTCATTTACTTATTAATGAAGGAAAAATATCAACAACTTTTAAATTTAGATGTTCAAATCAAATGAAATAATTTTGAGTGTTTAAATAAATATTTTTAACTAGTTTTAGTGTGTTATATTAATTACATGATAGCTTCTATTAGTGTCAATATGTTAAAATTTCCACAGAAGTAAAGACTTATTTTCCTTTAAAGATAGGAAAGGGTGGGTCTGAAGCATGCTTACTTCCCTTCTTACCGGTATCTATCTTATTATAAAGATTTATGAACAGAGGTAAATTAGGAACTGAGATAATCTTCTATAAAGTTTATAATTTAAAATAATGATAATGGCCCTACAGTGACACATGCAGTTCTTGTTAAAACTTGGAACTGAAAACAAGCACTCTGCAGAATGAGATCTTTTAAAGTAAACAACTGAAACTAGGGAGCTTCATTACTTTTAAATCCTGTTTTCTCATTAGGACTACAAGTCCTTGCCAGCTAGAAGTGATAAGGGTCTAAGAAATGAATTTGTTCTTCTACTACTTTAATTTTTATTTGTCGGCTTGCCAAGACTTACCTCTGACTGCAGCCACAAACCTGAGAACAGACAGGACTTGGCCCTGGCTACCGTAGTAAAGAATGCCACTTGTCAAGATTTCTTGAAAAAATGTTATGCCAGAACAATTTGCCAAGGAGCAGTCCATGCCCTTTTCTTGATTTTGTTTGTTTGTTTATTTTGTTTAAATTTCCCTACTATTTTCATCCTAGGAGGATAATAAAGAAAATAAACCTTTCCAGAAATATGGTGAGAGAGACAAGACCATGCACCACAAATGAGTTAGGAATCTACTCAGTTGATCAGAGGACAAGAGTCCTATTTCATAAAAAATTCTGAAGTATTGCAATTTTTTTTTACATCACTTGGAATAAAACAGAGACATTTATACTTTTTCACCAGGGAAAAGCAAAGAAAAATTAAGGAGCAAAGAGTACACACCAGAATAGCAAACCTCACACTGGTATACCAAGAAGACCAGTTATTTCTGCAACTACATTTTGATATATGAATTAAACTGTGATAGAAATTGAAATGTGGATCTCTTACCTCTCAGTGAAGTGCTATTTGTTGGCCTTTTGTGAGAAGGAACATTGAGCAAGGAAAGCACTGCCATAAGTTACCTGTGTCTCTCCCTGCAGAAGGAGAATTAATCCACAATCCCTCTGTTAGGTTCAGTTTCACAATACATATGGTTTGCCTCCATCAGCTATAAAAAGAAACACTGTGTCTGCTTTAGTTTTAACTGCTTTAACAGCTCCTTCTGCCAAGGCACAGGATGCATGAAAACAGATAAATATGCATGGCTAGCACACTGTCAAATGAGGTCACAACCTACTGCAAGAATAGCCAATTGGTCTGGGAACACATAAATGTAGGATAATACCCAGTACCCATCTCTAAGCCAGGCAATTCAGAGGTATGAAAAAACTAAACCTGTTTTTGTGAACTGTTTGTCTGGCACATAGACTAACTGGCCCTGAGAAACTAGTTTTTCTCTCCATAGGAAATACATTTGTCCCAGCTTTGCTGGCATTTTTTTCTATTCCCATGATACCAACTTTCTGTTCACAATTTTATTCAGATCTTAATCAGGAACACATGATTGTTGTTGTTGTTGGTTAACATGCTATGACAGATAATATCTAGCAGCTATAGTGAATAACACCCTGAAGTCTCACAATCTTTTAGGATACCCCTACAGTTAAGTAACTGTTCTCTCACATTCTTTACCTTATCCACTTCTTAGGGTTTGCTGCTACTATGACTGTGTTCATTGATGATCTAGAAAAATACGCATTACAGAAGTCTGAGCTAACCAAAACGATGTTAACATTAAATGCCTATTTGTGTGCAACCAGTTGTTCACCTATACATATCAATTAATAATTAGTGGCTAATAATAATAATTTTAAACCTCCCACCTTATAATATATAAAAATTAATATATAAAAATAATATATAAATAATATTTAAATATATAATATATAAATTATCAATATATAATATCTATAAATTGATATATTATAGAATATATAAAATATAAAGTAATATAATATATAAATATATGTTTTATATGTATATACAAATTAATATAATTTGTTAGACCGGCTGACTTAGTTAAAATATATAAAATTTAAAGCTGAAAAGACTTTTAACTCTTAATACATTTGTAGAATTGTCAGTGTTGTTAGCACTTATGGCAGCAATTATATTGGAAATAGACCAAGGATAAGCTATCCGAAATACAAAACTTTCCAATTTTCCTGCCTGACTATCTAGGCATTTCAATCTTTAATTGGCATGCCCTGTATATTACAGATCCATACATCTTGGGGATGAGTTCTGACAACTTTGATGGAAACATATCATATATCTTATTCCAAATATCTAGTATGTCACATATCAAATTTCCCTAAAAAAAGGCAGGCAGCCAAACTACTGTACAATGTCCAGCTTTGTGAGTTCTAAACTTGAAGGCAGAAGTCATTGAAGGCAGAGAGTGATGAAGAGAGCAAAAAGTTTACCTAAGTATGTTCTGAGAAGAGAATGGGCTGTCCAACAAGTCCGGGAATACATTTTTGAAAGACTTTTGATCTTCACTATGATTAGGTTAGGACAATCAGATGTAAACTGCTTCTAAAAAGCAAATGTACAAGTTGGGAGAACATAGTTGAGAATTTCAGAGTGAATGGTTACTTGGATGATGGTGAAAATAAAATGAGAGCTTTCATGGAATTTAATACAGAAAGTAGAATTTTATTAAAATAATAATATTTTTTTTAAAGTCTGATTATATGCATAATAAACTTAGTGCATTTATTTGATAATTGTTATAATGGAGTGGGAGCCCCTGGTGGTCTAGTGGTTAAGGACACGGCACTGTAACTGCCGAGGCCCGGGTTCGATTCCCGGTCGGGGAAACTCCCCGGGCAGGTGGAGCCCGTTAGCCCTGTAAGGCAATCCACCTACGTCCTGAGGACCTCGCTGCCACTGTCCAAGCTCGCTTGGCCCCGGCAGATGAACCTTAGGATTAAAGGGTGGGCTCAGTTCTGCGCGCACTGTGTCCCACCTAAAATAAATCCAATGCGCAGGCTGGAAGGCGTACAAAGACCTTCCCCAGATCTTCGTTCGCGAAGTCTGGCCACTACTTGTTATAATGGATTAGTCTAAACCAAATCTGGAATAAATTTTAAAAGTATAATAAAAGAACATCCAGCCAAAAGATGAGTTCAGTATACTATTCAGTCACAAAGATTAAAAATATGATTGCAAATGTTTACTACAAACTCTGAGAGAAAAAAATCAAATGAGGCACAAAGATGCAACAATAACCAGAAACCAATTATTGGCGGTGGAGGAAAGCTAGAATTTGTTCATGTGCCACTCAGTGGAGAAGAAAAGCTATTGATAGTTGATGCCAAAGATATAAACTAATTTTCTCGTTATTTTTTATTTAGAAGCTAACTGAACTCTGTAATGACAACTATTCTCAGTTGCACAAGAAAACCAGAAAAAAAAAAAAAAAACCACAAAAACCAGAGCAGATTAGAGATGTTAGTTAAATAAATTCAATGTACTCCAGTGGACTAACCATTTCATTCTCTGACTGATGAAATTGAGAAAGGCATGGCCAGACTAAAGAAAGTCCAAAAGAGGACCACTGAGATGGTTCAAAATCTGGAGATCATGATCTGTGAGAAATAACTGGTAAGGTTAGTTCTTTTCTTCCTGGAGAAGAGAAGGTTCAGGACAGACTTAATTACAGCATTCTAATTCTTAAAGAGCAGTTACAAAGAGGATGGAGGCGCCCTCTTTCCTGGGAGTCACATGGAGAGGAGTAGGGACAAAAGGCAAAAGTTGCATCCCTACATAAAAAATTATTTTTTTATGAAAAGAAAAGTCATTTGGTGAAATGATATAGAGTCCCTGTCACTGGATGTTTTCAAGATGTGACTGAAGAAGTGCTAGATCATCTCATCCTTTCCCACAAAAAGCTTGATCAGATAGTATCAGGTTGCTTCCAACCTGGTCTGTTCTATGACACTGTAATACTTTGATTCTATGGTTCTATGAATCTCAAATCACCAGTGATTTTCTTTACAAAATTATGAAGAACAGGTGATTTTCCAGAGGACTTGGAAAAAAGTAATAAATTAATGTCTTTAAAAGAAAGATCATGTATATCAAACAGACCAGTGATATTAATTTAAATTTTGAAAGAAATACTAGATAGCATTTTTTAATTAGAAACAAGTTAGCAAACAAACAAGTAAACAAAACAAAAAAACACTTATCTTTAAATACTTTGTATGGAACAAGGAACTAAGGAAAAGAAAATAGAAACTTTTTAAGAACAAGGTTGGGCAATCCTAATTGCTTTTCATAAGAGAGTAACAGCATTACATGGGAGAAAGAGTGAAGTAGGGGAGAAAAAAAATGAAACCAAGACCAAACACAGCGATGCATGTACTAGATTATGTTATTCAGTAGAAAGAAAAAATCAAGATTCTACATGTAGGAGGGAAGACTAAGCAAACACAAGATGGTGAAAAATTGTTTAAGTATAATCCAATGGTTAGAGCAGATTGTATCTGTAAGCAAGCTGATAAATGAAATGACATTGCTGAAAAGCTATGCTGGGCTTTGTAAACAACAGTACAGCATGAAGGAACATAAAGTTATATTTCTGCTTTGTTCAACATCGGTAAGACTCAAAGTAATATAGAAAGATGTGGACTTACTAATCAAATTGAACAAGAGATTGATAAAAATGATCAAAACATACTGTCCGAAAATTGTTATCCTAAAGAAGATCAAGGAGGGATATGATAACTGTTCTGAAGCATGTAAAAAGTGCCTGTGAATGGTTTATTTTTTTATAGTTACAGTGGAAAAGACAAAAAATAGAGATTTAAACTATAGAAAAAATCCCTATAAATTAAACATTAGGGAATAAATCTTTAGTGGAAATGCTGGTGAGACTGGGAGGTTGTAGAGTCCTCATTAATGGAGATCTTTAACAACACATTAAACAAACATCAGTTAGAAACAGCAGACATGTTTGATACTTTTCTGTGTTGGAGGCAAAGCCTTCTCTGATGTCTTGAATGACACTGAAACTCAAGAAGTCATCCAAATCCTTCAAAGTACACCTATACATGCTACTGAAATTGGAAAAGAACTTCTCATTAAGTAAAATTCTGATAGCTTCAAAGGATGACGTTCTTTGCCACCCTGCATGTACTTTATCTTGATAGATCTTTATAGAGACTGAAAAGTACTAACATGAAACTGTAGTGTAAGACTGAACTGTTAACTTGGGAGTCAAAAAGTTCCTTCTTTAATTGCTTTGAGTATTTGCATTCAGTTTTCACAGAGCTAGTAGAAGTTGTGGTCACATGTTACATTAGTATGAATGTCCTGCTGCTGTTCCTAAATATGTAAAGATAGAAAGAGTAAGAAAAATTTATTTTGTGACACAGTATTCAGGAATTTTGATATAGCTCCCTGCTCCAGAGAAAACCCAGTTGCTTATGCATTGTTCAACAGACCTAAGAAGAGTAAAGGAAGTCTTCATATCAGCAAAATAGTCAGTCATTTTGCAAAGACCATGATTCTTATCTCAGATAGGAGAAATAACAAAGCTCAATTAGAAAGGATTTAGGTATGAAACAAGGTCATTTGGAGAATATTCCCTCATCTGAGTGCCTTAGTATTTCTTTTTGTTCTTAGTGGTACTCATAATTTATTTTCTTCTTTTTATTTTTCTCTTTCCTTACCCCCCAAAACAAACTACATCCCCCAAAGATCACAAATCCTAATTGTATGAATGAAGATAATAATGACACATATTAATTCTAATATCTATATCTAGAAGCATATTGGGACAATAACTCCCACATATTAGTAAAACTGATTTAAAATTCTCATCACATATCAGAACATAGAGCAACTCAAGAAGTTTAAAGTTCTGTGTTAAACTTCTCTCAAAGTTCTAACTAAACAGCACCCCCTCCAAAGTAATTATGTGGAAGAAAAATACTTCTGAACATTTCTTTCAGTAGAGCCATTTCAAGTCTGAACTATTCAGAAATACTGTACTTTATTAGATGAGTTAAATGGTTGGGATTTTTTGTGTGTTTTAGTTGTATGTTTTATCTTTTTGGTACTGCTTCCCATTGCCTTCTACCAGCTCTGCTCTTTCCACCACCCAAAATCCAGATTTTACCTTCATTTCCCTTTCCTACCTGAAATACTGTTATTAAAAGAAAACAAACCAACCAAAAAAACCAAACCAACAAAACAAAAACAAAAACAAAAACAAAAACAAACACAAACAAACAAACAANACCAACCAAACAAACAAAAAACCCACAAAACACTCAAACCCCAAACCCACACACCTATTAGTTTTTGGACAAACAATTCTGTCTGTTCTCAGTAGAATCTCAGGAAAGTTGGAAATCCTTGAATTTCTCTATGTGATACCTTTTAAAACTGATTTTATAAGTGTCATGATTTAGGAATAGTATCCTCCAATTTAGTACTCCCACTAAAAAGACCACATGCTGCTCCCCTCCTCTCTCCAATGAGAGGTGCAAAAGGTAGAGAGCATGGACTGAGATACGAAAAATGTAGTGGAAACAGCAATGAGATTAGAAAATGAACAGTGGTAGCAACAACACTAATTACAACAAGCATAAAACAAAGAAACTATTTACACAGAAAAAAACCTGACAAGATAGCCTGAGATTAGCTCAGTCGGTTCAAGCAAGGTGCTAAAGGAGCTAGAGCATAGTGCCAAGGATGTGGGCTCAATCCCCATATGGCCCAAAGCATTCAAGAGCTGCACTTGATGGTCCTTGTGGGTCCCTTCCAACTCAGAATATTCTGTGATTCAATAAATATAAATACTGGAATGTTCTGCCTGCCATCTTTCTCCACCGGGAGGAACACTGTTCTCCCTGGACAGAGATCGAACGCCTTTCCCCCAACCCTGGCAATGGCATGAGGTGGTACCAAACAACATTAGGGTTCTTGCCATGCCCCCTCCCGGCTTTTGCAAAAAATTAACCTGTTTTGGCTGAAACCAAGACAATAAGGTATCAGTTGTAGCTGCAGTAAACATGGATTTTATGCAAAGTGAGCAATAAAATTCTATCAGTAAAATCTCATTAAATTGTTCTTAATCTGTTTGTGATTAAATTCCTGTTGTAGTCTGAAGTTACTGTCACTGCTCTCTGCCTTCAGATATTTACAAAGGATAATGTGAACGATTTGTTAATAAAGTCATACACTTAAGAAAAGCTTTCCCCCAATTTAACAATTATTATCCATCTCAAATATGTAATATCCAGACTTGGCTTTATGAAGCTGGATTAAAAGTGATAATTCCAAACACGCACATTATTTCAAACACTTGTGCCTCATATCTGAGTTTTCTTGTACGTCACTTAAATAATAAGTGCTACACCATGTGAAATCGTACTTGCTTCTTACATTTATACAAAATTTCAAAGCTTTATTGAACAATATGATAATGCAATCTAAAACTGAGTTTCTTGCTGCAATGAAAATATATTTTTCAAGTGAACATTTAAATATATATATTCCTTTGTTAGCATTTTGTAATACTTCTTCCTAGGAGATTCCAAACACTTTCCTCTTTAATCTGAGGAAATGTGTGATGCACAATTCAAAAGTGTGCTAATCCTAACATATAGGTAATGCTGACTGAAAGACTTACAATAAGTTTTACATTTATGTGATTTGTTGCACTAAATAAACCCCTAATGACTCAAAAGATAATGTTCTCAGTAAATTATTTCTCAGTGTCAAAGGTTGGAGAACTAGTATTGGAATATACTGACAATGATGGAAGTTTGATCAATAATTCATACTTCTGTTGACATTAAGAACATTATCAGCTGAAAGAAATCAAAACCTAAATTTGGCTTAAGAAGATAAGTCTTCCAAGGCTTTCTGTACTCCTTAAAGAGACTCTCCCTCAGAGAAAAACTCAAAGCCCCCTACATCAATTTTGCATTTTGAATCACTCTCTTAAATAGCAGATTCTTTCTATCTGTATTTTTTGGCAATTCCACTCTTTTAGGCTAAAAATAGTTTCTGTGAACACCATCATGCCAGCTGTAGAAGAAAATTACTGAATATTGCAACTGCTGAAATAATTTTGCATATAATATTTTCCTGCTGAATTTTTACAAGACATTAGATCAAATGTAGTAAAATAATTTCTTTTCCCTTTTCATCTACAACTACCCAAAATGCTGAGGAGAAAAAGATTGAACCAGTATCAGGCACTTCTGTAAGCTAATTTCTCCTTTAAGTTCTTTGTTTCTTTCCATGTGCAATGGTTTAAGCTTGGACCTTAAGAGTCTGGACTGCATTATGTAAATACTTTGCAATACATTAGAATATTGCTAAACAGAAATGGCAGTGGTAAAACTCTTTATGCCGTGTGACTAAAGATGTTTGTTGGAACAGCATTTTTTGCTTTCTTGTTTAGTTTCTCTCCCCTCGAAGTGGAGAAACAACCCAGTAAGAATACAGGTAGAGATAGGACATTTTATTACCTAGAATTTTTGAGCACTGGCATTGAGCCACATTTGAGGAATCTTTGGAAAGCAAGGAGCTTTGTAAGAAATCACCATTCATACAAAACTGAACAGCAGAATTTTTTTTCAGCAATATTTAAAATATTATAGTTTATTCAGTTAAAAAATTACTAATCCTTCAACATTTTTTTATTACAACCATTCCTTTATTTTTCCTATAAAGATCCTCAAAATATGAGGAATACTAATTTATATTTTCACTTGATAACAGAGATGTCTCTTCTTCCTGTATTAAAAATGTCTCAGTGCTGATTTCTTTATTCAGAGGTTCACTCAGTGGAAACAGTATTGGAATCCAGCCATTCCTTTAGCATTTATGTACTTCCTGGTAAATTCCCACCTAAATACTGAAACTCAAGATAATCAAAATCAGTTACTTTTTTAAAGATTTTCCCAACATAATTTAATACCACTCTGCCTGCACTCTGTATGTCCAAATGATCAATAAGTATGTAATTTACCATCTAATTTGCATTATATTTTTTCTCCTTTTAGTGTACTTTTTAAATTTACTTCCTTTTAATTTTTATTCTATGTGTTAAAGTGTTGATTTCCTCATTGGATCTTAAGATTTTTTTTCTCTTTCTTTTAACACTAAAATTAGTGGTAATTCTTTTTAATGAGCCAAGAATTTACTAGCAAACTTACAGGTTCTGATCTGAAGCTTTGAATCTCTCTTTTGACTTTCAGAGAAAGAGATTTGCTCAGCAGTTCCTGAAAAATAAACTAGCAAAAACAAACTATATATAAAAAAAGAAGGTGCTGTGTGGATTTACTACAGGCTCATCCAAAATAATTAGTGACTTTTTAAAAATCTTGATATAAGAATCTTATCTGAGTTATCCAGATGATTGAGTCTACTACTGTGTGAGAGATGTTAAGCAAGATAAACATTTTCCATTCTAAGTACCTTTACTATCAGCAGAATCACCAGCAGTCACAATTCAGCTGTCAGGCAATGACCACAGATATAAAAATTCTATGTTCATGAAATAATTGATGAACACAGGGAAATTATATATCTTTATTTTTTAATTTGCTACAACTGTAGTTTAGGCAAAATGCCAGATGCATTACAAGTAATTTCAACTTCAAATGCTTGTCTTCAGAGGACTTGTCCTTGAAAAGACAACAGTTAAAAATTTTTTATCACAGTGCTATTTGGTAATTGTAGTGTGCAAATCACTTTGTTCCAGTCATTGGCTTTCAGAAGCCATTTAGAATCATGCAGTATTTGATACAGAAACTTCTCTGTCTTCTAGCAACTTATCAACACAGTCAGAAACAAAACAAAAAAATCATCTGAGAAGTGTTCAGGTCAATTGTTGTGAGCAACAGTTCCACCTCAGTTAATTCAAGCTGTCATCAAGAACACTTCGGTTTGATCTCTGAGTAAATAAGGCATAAAAAAAACATAGAGCCTTTCATGAAATATAAAAAACTTCATCTGGAATTTTAGTAGGAAATTATTATTTTACATAACATTACTTTTAAATTGGAAAAATAACTGTGGATTTTGAAAAAATTCAACAGGAGACTCAGGAGGATCAGAAGAACGTCATGTGAAAAAGCATGCTGGATTGTAATATTAATCTTACGTTAATGGTCGTTTCTTAATTTTTACAAAGCCATAGTAAAATAAATTAATAATGAAACACGAAGAGGAAGATACCATTTCTTATAGTTTCAAATATTCTTATAAAACCATAAGAATAATCTCACGTTTACATAACACTTTTCATTCAAAAGATTCCTGAAGCTTTTATCCACTGTTTTCAGAAAATAGCTAAAAATTTATGTTCTTGACTGAATGCAGGTTGACAGCTCAAAATGCCTGACTCATGGTAACAGCAATTCATGGATAAAGAAGAAATCAGCAACATACATAATTTCATCATACAGGACACAAAAGTCTATTTGCACAGTAAATGCATAACAGAATTTGAAGGGTAATTGTTTCTTAACAATGTCTTTTACTGCAATCCACTGAAAAACTTAAGAGTTTTCTGAGCCAGCCTATCAGTGATCAAAAATCTTGTTCTCCAGAAGTGAAAAGGTTGCAACTGCTATCTATGCCCCTGTTACAAAATAAAACAGGGCTTGGACCAGCTCTCTGTCCCTGAGGCTGAATGGCATCCAGTGTTGTGGCAAAATCTACAACACTGTTTTGCTCTGGGCCACCACTGTGTCACAAGTGACACAAGTGACACCACTGTAACCCTAAGGCAAAAATCTCTTGGTTCAAAAAGTCTGAAGTAAAGGATATTTTCACAGAATGGAATTAATGCTGTTGCATGATCCAAAGACAAACAATTGAGCATTTATAAAGGATACAAGGGTCATGAGGATGGCATCTGACACTGAATAGCTAAACTAAGTCCAGACCTGTCACTATAACACTATGGAAACAGTCTGTGATCAGATGCCCCAAACACTACATTGACACCATCACTTAAATCCTCATGATTTTATGAATTTTAGAATGCTAGTAAATTAATAAATGAGATATAAGGATAAGATTCAAGTTTATCATATAATTACAGTATCACTCAGTATGAGGGCATCATGGATATCAGACTGTGCACACACAGTGCATTTCATTCCTGAAGTGGTCTATGAACTTCTCATCTTGTCTGTGAATAGAGGAGACAATGAACAGATTTGGGAAAAGGTACTAGAACAAGGTAATTACCTGAACTCCCAACTACCCTCTCAGCAAAGCATTTGACTATTCTTGCAGGTAAAAGGAACTGTATGTACATTTGATGTGTTGATTAACCTCCTGGGTGAAGAACTTATCAGTCCCAGGAATTTATTGTTTCTGCAGACTCTTGCTGATGAGAATTTCCTTTATTTCTTCTTCTTTTGATGTCTCCTTTTTTTTTTTGCCAAACTTTGAATACAAGACTTAAAAGACATAAGATCTCATAAAATATACAGACTTTTATAAATACGTGTAAAAATCTATCATTATCAACAACACTTTATAGTAATATTGATATTCATCAACAGAAACACTTGTGCTGTAATATTAATATTAATCAAGATAATATTAATAAAATTAATAACCTACAGGAATAATACTCATTGTATATGACAGCATAATATTTATAATAACTGATAGTCAAAAGTAGTATCAATAAACATTCTTTAGAGAATACATTTGGTGTTGGACACATAATGTTTAATTTTACAGTCCATTCTCTAGTGTGGTTGTGACTAGAATTAGTTTGCATTTTAGGTGATATTTAAATATGGAATATGAACCAAGAAAAATTATGTTTTACTGACATTCTAAAATTTACAAAAGTATGAGGATTAAGCATCTTTTATTTCTATGAAATAAATAAGATGTTAATTATATGTTCCTTTCAGGTAATAACTAAGGTTTTTTAATTAATCTGATGAGTTCTATCTGAATGTTTTTGGTAAAGTGCTTTCAAACTTAGTTTTATGGATTCCTTTATTTTGGAGCAGGTTCCTTACACTGTCTGGAACTCACTTTTGGTAGCCCAATTAATTTTCCTGTACCAGATTACAGACTATAATAACCACCACAAAAGAATATTACAAGATCATTTTCCTTTTCTGGCTATCCAAGGGAAATGTTGAAGCCATAATGGGTAATTAGATTTGATATATGTAATGTACATCAATTTTGCTGCTCTTCTAGCAAATTACATCCCCAGGACTGATCAAGCATTTTGGCTTCTCTGATGAGACAACTGCCACAATGGAAGACGGAAGTACTGGGTATGTTATTCATCTTGATAATAGAAAGGATTTCCACTTAGTATCTTGGAGTATCCTCACAATTAAACTATAGAAATGTGATTTTGATTGTAAAACTAGGAATGGTGTGTGGAAAACTGACTGTACATCTTAACTGGGAAGATTGTGATCAGCAGGAGGAAGATCAGCTGACGTCCAGTTATCATACTGCTTAGAGTGCTGATGCTGTTAAACTTCTTCAATAGCGACCAATGTGACGTGACAGAGGGTACCTTTTGAAAGCTCATAGCTGTTAGCAAACTGTGTGACGTGATATGCTGGAGGGTAAGGCTGTGATCTTAACAGGCTGGAAAAGTTTCTGGCAAAATATTAATGAATTCCTTCAAAGACAAATGCTAAGATCTGGGACAAAACAATCTCATGTGACAGTACCTGCTGGGGAAAAACTGGTTAGAAAAGAGTTTTACATAAAGTAGGCCTGAGGGTCCTGGTATACAACATGTTGAAAGTGAGTAGGCGGTAAGCCCTTGTGACAATGGGAGAGTACAGTAAATATAAATATTTTGCATAGACGTGCCTCACAGGACAAATATGTAATCAGAAATATTGGTCCTCAAATATTTGTTGTGTTTTTTGTGTTTAACTGCAGTTAAAGATGGAAGAGAAGTGAAGGAGAGGGGAGCGGAGGGGAGGTTTTGAAAAGTGGTCAGTCTTTGGGACACATAAAAAGCACTAAACATCTGTAATACCATAGGGACTATCAAACAATATTTTATATTTTTTTTTGTTAGAATACATTGGAAAGTCAAGATTTCTAAAGTGCTAACTAGAATGGTAGTAAAACAAAGTTTTACTTCTAGGTACTTCTGCACCAAATGATATCTGTGAAAAGAAAGTATTTTTTTCATTTTCTGAAATCTCTATCTTTAGCCTGAACCTGAAGGAAATAAATACAAAAATATAAATTACAGCATATTTCTATCTGTGGAGAAAAGAAAGATATACCTGAACATAAAATCAAGCTAGACTATATATTCAAAGCACATTCTAAACCAAAAGTGATGATTTTTTTTTTCCCATTGGAAAAACATGAAACCTTTTAAATTAATGCTTAAGAATTACTAGTAAATAATATTGTCTACTTTCATTATTTCATTTGTTTAAATGTTAGTATGGCCCATATTAACCTGAGACATAATTAAAGAGAGGAGCTGAAAAGTTGGCTCCACTGATCTTGTAAGTAACACATCAGCAATATTACTTCTTTTTTGCAATTAGCACAATTGCCATTGTATATTGTCACAGAGACTTAAATGTATTTCCTTCTTTCTTAAAAAATACTTAGGAAGAATGTATTGTGTTTTGTTGTATAAAACATTTGACATTTTTACTTTTGTCAATAGATGCTATTCTTGTAAGACTAAGACTAAGGATCCAACTACAAGGGCTTAGTACGCTCCAGTTAGGATGAGATAAAGCTGGTTTACCTGATAACACTGCAACTACTGATCTGTAAAATTCCTGACCAGCACATTATCAGCAGCATAAATGTACAAGTTACTAAGCTAGTTTGAAGAATCCAGTACTAATTATGGTTTGCTATTCTAGACATAAATAGATAATAAGTAAAATATTTCCTTGTCATTTTCAGCTAATATCACACATGAAATCTTGTAACAAATTATTTTTTTTGCTGCTGAGTATAATCTCCTTAATATCTGAAATGTGATGCCTTTTTATGGGCACTGGGACAAGTTATTTGCAATACTAAATAAACAAATAAATTAATACATTAGCAAAAGCTGGGTGCACTCTTTTCAACGCAGATGATGTTTAAGGCACTCATTTTCATTCCTTACTCATCCTCTCCCCATAAAAAAAAAAAGAAGAAAAAAAAAAAGACTGCCAAAAGTATTTGTCTAACATCAAATACATTTATCTCCCCTCACAGACTTTAAAACAGGATCTAATATTTCTGTATTGATACTTTCCATTACCATTCTTCTTGTACCTTGCTACTATTGATCCCTGCAATAAATCATTCTTGTAATTAGCATTGTCCTGTAGTATTCTTGCCTTCCTATTTAATGATATTTAGTTTTATATCACCAGCTATTAAACAAAGCATTCACTTGGCATAGTCAAATACATCTTAGTAGTTTGTGGTTTGATCAGCATTCTGAAAAGTAAAATTAAAGCTGGCATCTGGAACTTCTCTTTTATTTTAGAGAAAAACTAATAAGTCAAAGGTGATGTTCTGGAAAAGTATCTTAGACAATCATAAAATACTATCTACTCCAGGGTTTGGTTTTCAAAATAGTGAGCAGAAGATGATGGTATCCTAGTTGTTCTTCTTCCTTCCAGTGTATTGCACTGCTTTCAATATTGTAGTCAAAGCCCAGGAAAGTTCCTAAGGCTTAAAAAAAGTAACAGAAGAAAATTTCAACTTTGAAACAAGAACCCTTTTATCAATAAAATACTGCTTCTCGACAACAATGCTGTACGTTAAGTTGCTGTACAAGTGATAGCTTTCTTATACTTCATATCAAGATGTAGATCTACTTAAATAAAATCATGTTATTTTAAAGAGTCAGACTCAAGTCAAGGCATATTTGATGCTACAGGGTACTGACACCTTTCTATAGAACCTGAATGTCTCAAATTCAAGTGAAAAAGCTTGCAAAGAGAGTTCAGAAAAAAATGGAATTGCAGATATTTTTTAAATAATCACCAGCTACCTTAGTGTTTAGTCAGAATCAGTAGAAGTATATTCTGAATTTAGATCTATGGCATAAACCAGACAAAATAATTACATTCATTACTTCTTGCACCATGACCCTAATTTCTAGTACAGTTATAGTATGATACTTAAGAACACAACTAATCTTCAACCAATTTCAATTTTAAATTTTGCTTAATGAAAGTCCTCTAGCTCTCTAGAGGACACTTCCCAAAGGTTAATTATACTCTTTGTTAAAGTATACACTGTATTTCTCAACTGAATTAGTTTCTCTTCCATTTCTATTCACTCATTCTATTATGTTGTTGTACATACTCAAAAACACATTAATATTCAGTTTATTTTCTGCATCACTTTTATGTGTTGTTTGTATTATATGTATGTACTCATGACTACATTTGATGGAATCATCTGAAATACCAGGTTTAGAACATCTGTTGCTTACAGCATCCAAGATAGCATGTACATTTTTAATTAAGAACTAGTAAACCCATGTTGAATACAAAGAATAATATTTGCCTATCCTAAAAATCACAAAGTTAGTAAAAAAGAAGACAAAATTATTGCTTCACTCATTCTTTTTTGTACTTTTCTTGAAATATGATAACAATTCTTTTCCCCTTGTGTCTTCATGAGAATATCAAAATGTATCATATGACCACAACATAAAAATACCTTGTTAGAGGCCAGTGGATTCCCCTCAGTTCATAAGCTAAAACTGTGGGTCTGAACTCTGGAATTACTTTTTTAGTTTTAATTTTTTAAAAAAGGCAAAAGATGGTAGTAATTCTTCCTCTTAAGACTCATCTTACGACAAAGCCTGAACTTCTCTTAATAGGAAAGTAATGATTGCTTAGAAACCTGAAAATAGTTAGCTTTCCCATGGGAAAACTCATGTCTCCAACACATACTGGGAAAACTTGTGGAGATAATCAGTGTACTTGGCAGAGTCTTGTAGGTCAGAAGAGGTATTCCACTCTGTCACAGAATATTTTTCTTTTTTTTTTCCTTTTAATTTCCTTTCAAAGTATTTTAATAGAAGTATATATTTTATTGATATTTTAATTTGATGTCTCATTGCATATGGGATCATTTCATTCTCAAGCTTATTAACAATAACATATCACTAGAAATAGCTGCAACAAATTTGCTTCTTGTAGGTAGTAGTTGGTACTAGGATTACTGCTTTCTATCCTTTCAATTCTCTTTCCATACAACTTTTCACTTTTTCCAAGAGAAGAATCACGGAATTATGGAATGATTATGATTTGAAGGGACCTTAAAGATCATGTAGTTTCAACCCCGCTGCCAGAGTCAGGGATGCTTTTCATTAGATCAGGTTGCTCAGGGCCACATCCCATCTGGCCTTAAACACTTTCAGGGATGGAACATCCACAACTTCTCTGGATAACCTATGCCAGTGCTTCACCACCAATACACAGTAAAGAATTTCTTCCTAACATCTAATCTAAAACCTCCTTTTTTTCAGTTTAAACATATTGTTCTTTCTTCTGTCACTTTCTGCCCCCACAAAAAGTCCCTCTTCCTTATTTTTATAAGCTCTTTTTAGGTACTGGAAGGCCATAATGCGGTCTTCCCAAAGCCTTCTCTTGTTCTGGTTGAAAAATTCCAGCTCTCTCAGCCTCTCTTCATAGGAGAGGTGCTTCAGCTCTCTCCTATGCCCTAATTGATCATTGTGGCCCTCTTCTAGACTCGCTTTCACAGATTGACGTCTTTCTTCTGCTGAGGACTCCAGGACGCAGGACTCCAGGTGGGGCCTCACAAGGGCAGAGGAGAGGGTCATAATCATCTCCCTTGACCTGCTGGCCACTCCTCTTTTGATGCAGCCCAATATGTGGTTGACTTTCTGATCTGCAAGCTCACACTATTGGCTCATGTCCAGCACTTCACCCACAAGAATCCCCAAGTCCTTCTCTGCAGGGCTGTTCTCAATGGTTCTCCAGACTGTACTCATGTTGGGAATTGCAGGTGCAGCATCTTGTGCTTAGACTTCCTGATCTTCATGAGGTTCTCATTTGCCAACTTCTCAGGTTTGTCCAGGTCCCATTGGATGACATCCCATCCTTCTGTTGTGTCAACTGCACTGCTCAGCTTCGTGTCATCTGCAAATTTGCTGAGGGTGCACTTGATCCCTCTGTCTATGTCATTGATGAAGATATTGAAGAGTGCCAGTCCCAAGATAAATCTCTGTGGTACACCACTCATCACCAGCCTCTATCTGGATGTAGTGCCATTGACCACAGCTCTCTCACTGCATCTAGCCAGCCAATTCCTTTATCCACTAAGTAGTCTATTTGTCAAAATGATGTCTCTCCAGTTTGGAGGTTGTTATCTAGAAGAACCACTTATTTGTACTAAAAAGGGAGAAGGTAAGAAGAATGCATGGCCTATCTGGACCTGTTGGCTGGACACATCGGTTTGAATTTGCTGCACAGAGAATAAAGGAATTTTTTGACTGCCCCTGCAGAATGGAGAACAGTAGTCAGGGACGAACTGTATATTGGCACCACCAGACAGATGCTTCCAGCAAACAATAGAGTCAGTAATGTATGTCCAGAAAATTACTTTTTCCTCATTTTTTAAAAAGAGTTTTTTTGTCTTTTTTTTTTAATTTGAAATGTCTAAAAATAAGAATTTCAAAATAAATTTGACTCCATCTCAGTCTGAGATTAGACCAAGTATCATGTAGACTATCAAATTCATATCAGAAAAAAGTAATCAGATGTGTACAGTCTCTTGCTTTTTAAACAAACGCCTGACTTTAGAAGTAAGACCTTCACTATCATTCCTAGAACAGATATAGAAAAAAATTAGACATTTTATTCAGCAGTATTTCTGCTGGGTTTGAACTCTTTAAAAGAAAAACAAGGAAAAAGAAAAAAGAAAATTTAATTTTTTTAAAGTATCTTCATTTTATCAGAAATTATTTTTTATTTAAATGATAAATTCTTACCTACTTTTACTGTCCATACTTAATTTCTTTTTAAATGCTAATGTTTCAGTTTACATTTAGCTGAGATACTTTAGTCTTAATGTACAATCTACTCATCAATTACACAGCATTTGTAACAGGGATGCTCTGAAGCATACATTTCTAAAGTAATAAATGGAAGCCTCAACAACTGAAAACACCACAGAATTTGTAGTTTTATTCAACTAATAAAAACAATTTAAACCCACAGCTTTCACATGTCTTAAATGAATTTCAATTTTCATGGTAATGAGGCTTGACATAAACAATGACTAAAGATGTAATTGTTACCTACTATAGAATAAAGTCATTCCATATATTAACTGTGTATTGGGAGAAGCTCTCAAAAATTCAGTACTTTAATTGAATTGGGTTTAGATCCTTTCCCTAGAGTATGATTATTAACAGCACACAAACCCTTCCTCTTGCAGTCTAGGGCTCTGGAAGGTTTCCCCTCTGCCTCTCTATGGCAGAAAGGAAGTATACAGCATAACACACCTGTTCAGGATCCTATTGCAAAATTGCATCTTCTTTCCACATCTTAACTTTCTGCTAATGCCCAGTTTCAAGTGAGAACAGAAATGTTATTTCCAAAATATGTAGTAAGAATTGGTTCCAATATATGTATCTTTTCCATATTTCTTTTTTCCTACCTTTTTCAGGAAAATACTGTGTTCTATTTTTTAGGTTATTAAAAAAAATCTAGGTTTACTGCAAAGGATGCATTTGGTTTAATATTTATGAAAATAATGAGACTGAAACTATCTTTGGGAAGAAAATAAAGGAAACTTACAATTAAAATTAATGATCTTAGTCATAATTAAAATAAGATACTTAAATCATGATTAAAATAATATATTTAAATTACTTTTCATAGAAGAAAACTAAATTCTAGACTGGTACATGACAGTTTTGTTCTACATAGAAGTCTCACACATAGCAAAGCTCAAATTTAAGTTAAAATTATTAGAGCTAGAAAACTCATCCTCAAAGAACTGTAAGTCTCAAACATCCCCACTCAAAATCATGATAACCAGAGCAACAAAAAGTATTAAATATTCTGGTGGAAAATGGAAGAAAACTTTAGTTTATGTTCTCTTCACTAATATTTTCTTCAGATTTTACACACAGAGGTCGAATTTGGAGTGTAAAGATTTATTGCATTGAAGTCATAACTGAGGCAAATTTCACTGCCTTTTTCAGATATTTCAAACGTAGTATGCTAACTTAAAGACACATCCACTTGATGATTATAGACCTGTTCCTGTGTAACCTGCTCTAGGTGGCCCTGCCTTGGCATGGATGTTGGACTAGATGATCTCCAGAGGTCCCTGTCATGACCCACTCTTAAGGGCAGGAAGTACTTCCCTTCCAATCCTAACTATTCTGTGATCCTGTGATCCTGTGAGCTTGATGACATTTTACCTTTGCATGTTAATTTTTGTCTTTGAAATGCAGAATATCTTTTTTTGTTACAATAGATAACCTAAAAGAAAATGTGAACATCTTTTAATCATTTCCTGCTGGTCAGTCTCATATTTTGGATAGTTCCAAGCTTAAAACTTTTATCATTGGTGAAGACTACCCAAAATCAGTGCTCAGAGTGATAAGATTTGGCTCTATCTGCCCAGTCGTAACTCATTCATACGTTCAGGTATTTGCTGGAAAAATAAAGTACAGAAAATAGTTATGGGAAAGTTTTGTCCAAAGTTCTGTAGTGTATATCTGCTTTATTTTAGTGGTTTAGCTTTCTACAAGAAAGAGTCAAAGAGGCACTCTAAACTACTTTACATACTTCTAAAACATTTATAGCAGGAAGACAGAAACTTATTATAATCCAGGTAACAATTAGTTGGCTTGGGGATAACATGAGCAGCATGTTTTGTAACCATCCAAACTAGAAAGAAGTGTTTGTTCCCTCCACCTTGAGGGGACACGTTCAAAACCATGCTGAAAGCTGAGTCCAGTGTAGAGCTTCTATGTATAAAGCCAGACAGACTCTATAGCACTTTCTGATACCTAAAGGGGGGATAGTAGAAAGCTGAAGAGGGACTGCTTACAAGGGCACGTGGTGAAAGGACAATGGGTAGTGGCTTTAAACTGGAAGATTTTAGGTTCAGATTAGATGTCAGGAAGAAATTTTTTACTGTGAGGGTGGTNGAAGAAATTCTTTACTGTGAGGGTGGTAAGGCACTAGAACAGGTTTCCCAGGGAAGTTCCCATGCCTGGAAGTGTTCAAGGCTGGGTTAGATGGGACCCTGAGCAACCTGATCCAGTGACAGGTATCTGAGCACTTGGCAGGAGATTTGAAACTCCATGATATTTAACCCAAATAATTCTTTTATTGCATGTACTCTTGGGTACCTTGCCAGCTGCAGCAAGTGTGTTATTCCTTTGAATTGACAGTATTGCTCACAGTTGGACCAGAAACCTTGACTCGTGAGTTTACTCTGTACAGTGAATGTGACTGTGTGTATCTGTGTGATACACGTGCATGTGTTTTGTAGAAATCAAAACCCAGCTAGTATATCTCCCATTCAGAAAGCACATTTTGAGAATTTTTTTATTAATGACTACTGTGCTCCTGTTCCTAAGGTTTTCTCACTCCTAAACTCCCCCACAGGAAACATTAACTATGAGTTTTTTGCACTATTCCTCAACAAACCAGAACAGAAACTCTCAGAATGCACACATTTTGGTATCCCTTGATGGCACAAGAGAATACAAATTTCTTTGTGGGTCAAATGTAGGATAGCAGGAACACAGCAGGGTTCTTGAAGAACACAGGAAAAAGAATTAAATGAAAATGCTTGAGACACAATCAGATGCTAAAATCTCCTCATCTGGTGGCAATAAAAGAGAGCGATTGTTTCTCATTTTAAAGGTCATCCTGTTTATCAGGGAAATAAAACCATTACTTTTCATTGGCGTTTGATTGTCTAAATTATTAAAGACTTGGTTCAATTGGGACAGTTTATGTTTTCTGTGAAATTAAAACAATCAGTGTGTCTCTAAATAGTTCTTACATTAACACATAACAATGTGACTCTTCTAAGGATTCTCTAGCACTTGAATGATTAATGTGTCTTTTACATATTAAAAATAAAGTTATGCTTTGTGTAAATTAGAAGCTTTCATTTAAGTGCAAGTGTGCCAAGGAAATATTTAATAGTTTAATCTTCAGTTTCCAATTATTATTTTCAGTATACAGCTAACAAGGTTCAAATATCTCTTCAGAATTTATTTAGATATTTGTTCTGAACTAGCAAAGTGGTTTGTGTCCCAAACCAAACGAGCTTTTTGCAGTGTTATATATTTGCTACTATGATTCTCTTCACACATTATTCATTTGAATTTTAAAGTTCTCATTACCTTCCAAATGATAAATCACATTGTGTTCTTGGCCTTTCAAACAGATTTGCATTGGCATATATTGTTTCTCTTATTCTCTTTATTTAGATTTGATTAAAGACAATTTTGCATGAAGAAGATCATAGAGAAAGTGTACTCTCATGTATATTTATGACTTTGGGGTATTGATCTTTCATATTAGAACTGATGAAACAACATACAGAATTATGATTTGCCATTTTTATATTTCAGTAGAAATCACACAAAAATTAAGACAAGATTGAGGGTTTCTTGGAAACAGATAAACACCTTAACAGCAGGAGCAAATAAGTGAAAGAAAAACAAACAAAAACGCCCACCAGAGAAAAACAATCAAAAACCCAAAACAAACAAAGCAAAAACCCAAACAAGCAAAAACTCCAAATAAAATGCAGTAACATTAGAAAATCTGAAATATTTTTCTATTTTATAGAATGTTACCTATTCTGTCTCTGGAATTGTCTCTCAGATGGTCAAATGGTTAGCTCCCAAATCATTGATTTGGAAAAGCGGGTGATTAGATATGATTAGGTTAAGTCTCATAATGGTCACAAAAATATTTCAGTAGTAAATTCCTATTGACTGAATTTCAAACAAAGGGATGTCATTATACGTCTCCACACACCTGGACTTCTTTTCTTTTCCTTTTGTCTCTCACAAATCACAGGGAACTCTTCCATGCTATAAGTTATGTGAAGATGCAGACTTTCTGAGTAGCAGTCCTGAGACTACATTTAAAGGAAATTAACCTGTATATATATGAGAAGTAAAACAGTGTATATGGAGATATATAGATATATGTATATATAGTAAGTTGAAAATTATGAGGGAATTATCTTGGCATATGAATCATGTAAGCAGCGAAAGTGGCAAAGAGTAAAGAAATACTTCTGACTCTCTACATGATTTCTGCTCTTGTTCTCGATCCTGGACCTTCTATTTTGGAACTAGGCAACAATAACTCATCAAGCTGACAACAGAGAATATTTTACAGAAACCACTCAACCTATCAACTCTGCCAGGTATAGACCATTTTGATTTAGAAAAGGAGATGTGAAATTTTGATATATAAGAGTTTCCACAGAGTAAGAAAGGGTAATTTTTGTCTACCTAGAGAAAAGAGATACAGAGCACCTGTGGCTTCAAAGGGTATCTCTGTGAGTTGGTTCATTGAATAATGGTATCTCTGCTTGAAGACTTTGGAAAGGGAGAATGCATAGTCTTCCTCTCTTACCCCCCTCTCAAAACTAGCAGACATCAATAGGACAAGGACAGCTTGGATAAGTAAGACAGACCCAGAATCCACTGTCCAGGGAAAGACAACTGCTGTTCCTAACTCACCAGATCTACAGGGCTAACAAAAGACGACCTAAATTTAGACAGTCCAGAAACTTGCTTGCTTTCTTTGTGAGATTCTGCCTTTGCACAAGAAGTTTGGAGTGAGTGTTGTTGGTAACCTGCAGGAGCTGAGGGGAAATCCAGGATTTACAAGTAATCCATAATCCTGGAGGGGGAAGTCCCTGCCTTGTTCCCCTGGCCACGTGGCATCCATAGCTCCCAGCAGGGAACACAGAGACCACCCCGGGAGACACGCAGGAGACGAGCAGAGAGCAAGAGACTCCTTCTAGAGCAGGAACAAGAGTTTATTTGAGAGAGTTTATTTGCATACGGCTCAGTATTTAAGGGTCTGGGGGAATTAGCATACCTCCAATCATGGAGCTAGGGGGTCTTAGACCCCCACCCACAGGGGCCAGGTTTCACAGCCAATAGGGAAGGGTTACAAGGGTCAAATATACATAGCAGTGGTCCAAAGGGATTGTGGGAAATAGTCTCAGGGGGTAAGAAAACTTATTCATACAGTGTTACAGTCAGTTTGTACAACAGGTTTGCTAATCCCTTTATCAGTTTCAGAAGTCCACTCTTGAAAGGACTTCTTCCACTTCTCATATTGTGGGTCAATTGCTACAGTAACCCACTCCTTGTTAGTTAAAAAATTAATTCTGGGATGAGCTCAGATATGGTAAATATGTGAACATCTGTGATTCTTACAAAATTTCACAGCATTATAACTCTTGATACACTAGGAGTCAGCCTAAGTGGCTGATATTGCTTTATTGTTTCTATCTCTCTTCATCAGCTGTTTCATTCTTTACACCAAGGTTATCAGATCTTTAAAGCCAAATTTGGAAATTTCATGCCAATTTTATTGAATAATTTCTCAAATCTAATGCAAAGTGTTGCTGTTGCAGCCGGTGTTTAATGTTAAATATACATTTTATACTTACTGCTTGTCATATGAGTGCTTTTATCCCATTGACTTTCAGAAATAAAATTACACCTTTTATAGTTTTTAAAATATATGTATCTGCTGGTATCACAGTAGGTTAGTCAGCCTCAAATATCTTCATAGTCCATGGAGGACACAGTGAATTCTTCTCCTTTTAAAAATGATGCCTAAAATATGTCAGATAAGTGTACTCTGAAAATTTTTATATATCTCTGTACTGATTTTGAGAGACTCTAGGAAGAATAACTTAGTCACTGGTGAGATCTGAGGGTAGTTAGAATGAAACCTGCCTACATGATGGAGGTTGTGATATTAAATTTCTCCTATGTTGTCATTAACCTTTTTGTAGGACACTGATAATATTTGTTTTTTAAAAGCAACATGATTTTTGGGTAGTCAATGATTATTGCTTTGAAAGCTAATTTAGTCATTAGTTTATTTGCAATATTTTTCTGAGTAATGTCTTAGTAATTTTCTTACTTCTCTGCCAAATAAATGAGCACCTGAAGAAAGACTATCTTTTACCATCTCATTGCCTTAATAAAACAGATTAGGCACATTCTGCAGGTAACTTTCTACTTTGGGCATCTTTCATATTGGAAATCTCTTTTAAATCAGCTCAAAAGATGATATGTTCTCAGCACAGAGTTAATTTAGGCTGCGTCAGTTCCCTCTGTGTTCAAGACACATGTACTCAGATTCTTCGATGTTGTGGGATAATGGGAGTTAAAACAGAAACAAGATCCTACAATAGAAATTATGCTCTTTTTTTTGTCCTTTATGTTAAAAAAATAATATCAAGTTACAAAGAATATTCATATCACATAAACATACATGTTCTGTTACTCGATTATTTTTAGTAAAAAAATTCTACTGCACAAATGTTTATAATATAATACTGAAGAAAAGTATTTAAACTGTCAAAAATTTTCTTGCATCTCTAATGTAATATTTAGAAATTTTACCCTGAAGGTATAGTAGAGATGTTAATAGAAATGTTTTATTTGAGGTTTCAGAGGGACAAGGTTGCAAAACAAATGCAAAAAGCATTTCTTAACCACTGAAAGAACACTTTAAAAATATGTAATGCATGACTGAGTACTCTATCATTAAAAAAAATTTGTATACATAAAAGTACATGTGCTTCACTGTATTAGCCTCTACCAATTGAAGTAAAAGTTTTAATAAGTGTAGAATGCAAAAGTATAAACCAGAAAGATATGCCATAAAAATGATTTGTTCAGCCCATGGATGATGTATTAGTCATCAAAACTGCTGTGGGGCAAGTGAAATCTCATAGCTAAAATATTAAGAACAGAGACTGGTGTAAATTGGCTTAGCTGTTTTGACTTCAATGTTTGAATTCAGAAAATAGTTGCTGAAGAACATGTATCAGTAAAGTCTTGTGAAGAGCAGTAGAACATTTCAAAGATGTAATTTTTATGATTGAGGTAAATATGGTCATCATAAACACTGTGTTCTTTCAAAGCACTAATCAGAAAAAACTGTTACAAATTGTTTTGAATACGGTAGAAAAGCAGGATTTAATACAATAATGTCTGTACTACACGTTTTCCTCTACCAGTTTTAAGAAAAACTTTGCTATAGAAATGTTTTTTATTACCAGTTGAGTCACAGAAAAGGGTAGGAAATTTCACAGAATTTTGCAGCAAGACAACAGAAAACAAGGATATTAATTCAGATTTTCTGTATTCCAGACAATTGTACTACTAAAATGACAAACTTGTACTGCAACTAGAGCACATATAATCGGAGAATACTGTCCATTTGTAAGATATCTTCCTGTAAAAATGTTTCTTAAACTATACTAAATAAACCTATGTGATATTAATTTCCTTTGACCAGCTGACAGGTATGTAAATTAAAATAAACACATGGAATGTAATTATGGCTATAAACCGATGGAGAGACTGTGGTATGATTCACGACTCTTGTTGCATAATCAAGGCAAGGGCAGATGCAGTTACAATAACCATATAGAGACTATATAACCATGATGGTATCATTGATCCAAGCACGTGGAAGCACTGAAAGCTGGTGCTAGTTAATATTTAAACTATCACATCCCCCTGAAGACAGTCAGGTGAATGTTTTTTCTACTCTGCCCCTTCTGGTATGAAAAATGGTACAATATTTGGTATCCATAGGTGCCAGCTGCAGAAGTAACTCTCCTACACACATGGAGGAAGCAGAAAACATTCACTGCCTTTTCATCTGTGATGATAGACTGAAGTCCAACATAGTTCCTGACTTTGTCAGCCGTTTGTATATTGGGACCCTGCACATGTACCCTTATTCCACTTGTATAGAAAATAACTCATCTCTATTTCCCTACATACCTTTACACACTGTACTGCAGCTCCCATTTACCTTTGCTCACTAACACCACATCTGTTATCTCAGTTTGTCTTAGGTGACTTGGTGCATCCTTAGCAGGGCAAGCAGCATGTAGGAGACATTAAATCAGTGGATCCACAGGGAGAGGGTGGAGGAAAATGATGTCCAGAGCCTACTCCAGAAGGATAGATGGCATTCGTACAGCAATCATATGTATTTTATTAATTCTTAACATTCCAGCTTTAACATTGTTGATGCCTCTGCAATTCTATTAGAATCTCTCATGTACCTCAGTCATTACACTACAGAGATATGAAACTCAGCCAAATTCAGAGACTGGTTCACAAAAAAACAACTTCTGTAAAAAACCTGGATTCCTGCAGACGAAGCACTAGTGAGAGAACCGAATGAAATTAAATTTGTGGTGCACACACATGACTATGAGAATAGACTATGACAGAGTTTGCAAGGTCTTTTGCACTTCTCTCTCCTCTAGTACAGAGCTGAAAAACATTCTTTCTGTAGCAAATGTTTTGTAATGCAAAATTCAAACTTGTCAAACACAAGTTCCTGTGGAGCCACAAGCAATTCCCTTGAAATATTGAGCCCTAAATAACTTTTTATTTCCTAAGCAAGAGTTTTTGTTATTTTCTTATCTTTTATTTCCATCCAGCGGACAATGCAGTGCTCCCACTAGAAGAGGTGGTGAGAATGGAGATAAATATGGAAAGAAATACAATGAATACAGATATAACTTGTAGAATGGGGAAGGTATTGCTGTATGTGTGAGTCCTAGGGTATTCTTCCACTGAAAAAGGAGGTGGAAAGTGAAAAAAGTTTTAATAACAATATTTAAAAATAATAGCTTCTAGCTCTAAGTTTTATGCAATTTGAAAAAACACAAATTAGAAAATGTTAATATTAACCATGTTTCTACTCTCAGAGGCTCTACTTACCATGTTACTATTTCACATAAAAATCACTAAATAAATACTATTAATACAAAACAGAAGAGCTCAGAAAGTCAAGATGGATAACCTGCACATGTTCTACACTACCATCTGGGAAAAACAGTCCAGTCATTCTAATTCAAGGACTATGATAGAAAGAAGTTATCAGAGTGAGTCGGCTTTTGTCAACATACCTATCCTCTCCTTAAACTAGGAGTTGGATTACCAAGAATGATGTGACCAGAGCAGTGGGACTTTTATGTAAAATTGAAGAGAAAAAGGAAATATATACCAGCACGATAGCAGGCATTGTCTAATATGTGAATAAGACATGTGGTATATAATACTTAATAAGTTTTTTTATGTCTAATTTATGCTCAGATTGTCATTTTAACACTTTAACTAACCAGTTAGGCATTCTTTATCTACACAGGACTGACTTATAACATATGGAAATTCTAAAGAATGAAACCTTTTCCAAAAGGAAGAAAAAAAGGCAGAATCTGAGTAAGAATCGAGACAGAATCTGAGGAGATCTTAAGCCTCGGTCTCAAAGCAAGAGCAGATTTAACCTAATGGACATCAGAGAAAAGAGAACTGAACATTTCAGAATTGCAGTTTCTAGAGGGAAGAATGGCTGTTTGATCAATAGAGTTATGCAGTAGGTTTTCCCACTCTCACTTTAAAGTTACTAGCAAAGGAACTTCTCTATTTAAAAAGGTGGATCTTAGCCATTTTTTACTTTTATTTTAGAATTTATTAGAGAGACAGAAAAGATTATATTCGAAGAAGAGTTACTGCAAAGGAAGCAAAAAAAAATCTGTCTGCTTAGTAATTAACAATAAAGAATATTTGTTGTCTCCTTCTTTTCGATATTTTAATTTCTTGATATGTTTTTTGATAAGGAGCTGCAGTGATAAAAGCAAGAAAAGAGAAGTGGGATACTTCAGAAGGATCTGCCGTCAAGGTAAACTCCATGAGGATTGCTGCTCACAGCAAATGTGATACCTACTTGAAAAGATTGCACTATAGAACTATAGAATCATGGCTTGGAAGGATCTTAAAGATCATCTGATTCTGACCCCTGATGCCATGGATAGAGACAAATGACATGAGGCTGGATCACAGCAAGGACCCTACATGCAGGAGTGCTGCAGGGCTCTTCGAAGCTTGTTTTTATTTGTGGAAAAAAAAATCATAGAATTACAGAATCATTTAGGTTGGAAAAGAACTTTAAGACCATTGACTCCAACTGTTAACTCAACATTGCCAAGTCAACCTCTAAACCACGTCCATAAGTGACACATCTACACAACTTTTAAATACCTCCAGAGATGGTGACTCCAACACTTACCTAAGCAGCCTGTTCCAATGTTTGACAACCCCTTCAAGGAAGAAACTTTTCCTAATATCCAATGTAAACTTCCCCTGGCACAACTTGAGGCCATTTCTTCTTGTCCTATCACTTGTTATTTGAGAGAAGATACCAACCCTCACCTTGCTACAGCCTCCTTTGAAGTAGCTGTAGAGAGCTCAAAGGTCACCCCTGAGTCTTCTTTTCTCCAGGTTAAACAACTCCAGCTCCCTCAGCTGCTCCTCATTAGTCCTGTGCGTCAGACTCTTCACAAGTTTCATAGCCCTTTTCTAGACACATTCCAGCCTCTCAATGTCCTTCTTGCAGTAAAGGCTCAGAACTGAACACAAGATTCAAGGTGCAGCCTTACCAGTGCTGACAGAGGGATGATCACCACCCTAATCCTGCTAACCACACTAATTATTATTGCTGAACAATTAATAACTCCTTGACTGCACTTATCACCCACCTGAGAGCAAAATGTAAACAAAATCTGTGATTCTTTCATCCTTTCTCATATAGAAAATGGATTAGGTTGTAGATTAAACTTCCCAATAAAGAGAAGGAGAAACAGTGAGCTTTCAGAGGAGTATTCAAGAGAATATATTGTATTAGCAAAATAAAGTTTCTCATTTGAGAGAAAATTATATACCAGTCTTCTCCAAAATGTGATCTTGATGGAAACAAGAAATAATGTGATACTTTCCATTCTCTCTTCTTTTTGACTCCTTTCATAAATTGCTTTTGTCTCTGTATTTTTCTCCTATTCATATGCCAAGTAGACAAGGTTAACTTCTGCAAAATGAAACATCAAAACCCAGTAAATGATTACTAGATCACATCAATATGCAAACTTCATGTAAAAATTTTCAATGAAAGGTAAAGGAAGACGAGACAATGAAATTTTGAAAGCAAACCAATTAGGCCTGGATACAGTGTAGGATTTCTGGGTTTGTGACCTATATTTAAATATAATTCCAACTTTCTCTGCCACTCATCCATTGAACATATACTACTGTTTATGTTGCTTGCAGACAGATGGACTGTGAGTTTGGCTACAGAAATGGTTATGTGATAAGAAAAACAGCTCTTGAAACCTGTACAGATTCAGGATTTCTTTTCAGAACTTTTTATTTCAACACCATTCAGAAGCATTAATCAGGTCGCTGTGCTGATTCTGTACAAAATTTGGAGAGAATATATTCAATGAACAGCTCTATCCATGGATTTACAGTACAATAATGACTACATTTTTTATATACTTTTGAAAATCTATTTATATATATAAATTTATGAGCTGAGGAGAACTCAAAAAAAGTATCTCTATAGCTAAATTCCCACATTACTATTATGCTGTGTGAATAAAATAGCTCAAACCTTCATGAAAATACTGGTGAATCACTGGACATGAAATTCAAACTTAGAGAATCAAATCCAAAACTCTCAGATGTTCTGGAAAACTTGGTATTTATACTGTTGTCAGAGCAAAGTACAGTCAGCAGACTGATAACCATTAATCAAGTAAAAGTTTGAAAAATTGTTTTGATTGAAACAGTAGAAAAAAAGATATGAAGTCCTCTTCAAGGGTCTTTTGTTTCCAGATTATGCATAACCACGTCTCTGGCAATGCCTCCTCCAGATACAAGTGCTGACAAGGCAGGAAGCTACCACTGTGTCCAGCCAATTCAATAAGCCAGAATCACTAATGGTGGATGAATGCATATGTTATACCCTTCTTAAAGCCAAGATTTCCAAAGCTAGCTGCCTAAAGTTTTGCTTAGATATCTGTTTTCAGGTGCTGTTTAACGCAACTCACATTAAAAATAATAAGCAATTAGAAACTTAATTTATGAATGCTGTTTTTAAAAGGTTGGGTCTCTCATTTTTGCTTTTTTGTGTGTGGATGCTAATACAGGAAAAATATATGCTTTTCCTATAAAGAAATAGAAAGTTTTTTTCCTGTGCAAAATAAAAATATTCTGGAGACTTACAATTTTATTCTCTTTTACACATTTTTAACATGAACTTAAACTGTCTTCACAGCTATGTTAACATTACTGTATTTTATCTAACTAAAAGTAATAAAGTATATAAAAGAAAAAAAACAAGAAATGCATACATATGAAGTGGCTATAAAGACAATATTAAGTGGGAAAATTGAGTGAACTGCAATTCCGCTTGCACTGTTCTCTATCCAGACTGAACCTGACTAATTCCCTGCTTTTGGCCAGAGGCTCCAGATTTCTATCCCTACCCTCAGGCTTGCCAAGTCTCGTTCATCTGGCAGCTCTGCCATGCATCCTTCTGCCCAGCCGAGGTATCGCATGTCCCGCTGGCAAAACAGCAATTGCAGCCATTGATTGCCAAGGGCCTTGCTGGCACCTGCTTAGCCTGCAGCCATATGACCTCCTTTCCCACCACCCCCAGTCCCCTCCTGCAAACACCACGAAGCCTCAGAGTGGGTTTAAGGCTATCCAAGATTCTGATTCCACTGGTGCAGCCTTGTTCCCAAGCAGCAGGTTATCCATCAGTTAGCCAGCCTCACAGCAACCCTGTCAACCCCTTTTTTGTCTTACCAGAGCTCTATTTTCCCCACAGCTTCCAGTTCACCTGATACAAAGAGTGTGCCTGCTGAAATCGCACTCTGTGCACAAGTTGCTCAGTCCTATTGTCAGGTTCCCATCAGTCACAGGTTTTATTCTCTGAAAACAGCCATATAACAGCTTCAGTTCCTAGTGGGTTGTCAATAGCAATTTGTCAGTCTGTTATTTTTCATTTGGATTGCAATACTTCCGAATACAAAGTTTTTACATTTGCTTGATTTCTGATTTCTAGATGTCCAACCACAATTTCTTTGCTTGTTCTTATTTTAATTGGGATTGTCAGATAAATTCCTATCAAAACTACTTCATATTTAATAGCAGGAGAAATCATTCTTTCACTTTATTGTATGACAATGGGTACTATGTTTAAACCGGTGGCAATCACTTCTCCATGATAATACAGAATCAAGAAGCAAAATTTCTTCACAATGAAAAAAATACCAAAAAATACCCAGAAATGAAAGTTTTTCTATTCCTTTGAAGGAAGAGATTGATTATAGAGACACGGACACCAGCCACATGCCTGCAGTTATGTCATATGATGCAGAAGGGCACTTATTACCCTGGCTGAAGGATAGGGACTCCCTCTGCAACTTGATAAATCTGAGTCTGACTGATGGTACCTCAAAGCATTCTTCTGTATGTGATCTCATGCCAGTGTACTGATCATTGCTACAACTAGCTCTTATTATTGGCCAGAGGCAGTGCTAAAATCCTTGATTCAGCAACAGTTTCATTTACAGGTTTTCGTTTGGCTTTATGACAAATGAAGAATGAGAGAGGATTAAGGAGTGGTTTAAAATGTCTTAATATTTCACATGTAAATAATTGTTAATTAACCAAAACTTCATTAGGAAGCTAATAGTGGACAATTAATTTAAATGGAAATGTTCTCACTATTTCATGGTTTTGTCAAGTCGCAATACAGGCAGCATGTTAAATCACCACATTTTTCCAACAAGCTATTTGAAATCTGTGGCAGCCGAATTTGATTGATGCAGTGTACCAGAGAGCATAAGTATTGCAGAAAATGCTATTTCGGAGTTCAAAGCAGTAGAAAAATTGCTGTTTAATAATTCAGCAGTGAAGTGAAAATAATGTAAAGATTAGCCGTGGTCTTTTATTGGGTGGTATTCATAGTAACATTGTCATTTCTAGACCTGCTTTTTTTCAAGTTATATTTTTAATCAAATGCTTTGACTGAAAGCTTTGTTCTTTTTATTGTGAAAGTGAGGCCAGAGGGGGGACCTCTTCTAAAAGAACAAACTATCTTTTATTCAACAATATGGCAGAACTAAAATTTGTTCTGTATGTCTTACTTTCCCTTTGTTTTTGTCACAATGATACACAAACAATTCAGCAGAAATCTCTGTCGCTCTAGAAGCTATTGTTTCCTTTGTGTGAACTCTTAAAAGCATTTGCAAACATTCAGCTGCATCCTGTTTTCATATAGCACAGATGAGAAGTGGAGTACTAGGATAGCTCTTCCATCTCAGTATTTCTCCTGTGTCCAGGGCTTCCTTTACATTCAAGATTAGTTGCTTTGCCAGAGTACAAAATATCTCTTACAAATGCCCATTTTCACCCAGTTGCACTTCTCCTCCCAGAAATCCTGAAGAACATGAATCCCAGGACATTTGAAATATAGTAAATTATGATCTGCAGACCCTTATCCTGGACACATAAATTAATAGACTCTTATGTCAATAGTGTCCACATCTCATATTTCGAGGAAGATCTAAAAATTATTTAAATACACATCTTTGAAAAAGCAAAACACGGTGTTATCTGTTTGTAGTTGTTTTCTCCACAACAGCATCCACCAAAATAAATATTCAAAGCCATTTGAACATGCTTATCAGGCAGCTGGACAACCTGGTGAAATCTCAGATTTAAGAATTTCCACAATTGTTCAGCAAATTGTTCAGTTTCAAATGTTGATTAATCTGGTTGAATATCCTAGCTAGTGGAAATCCAGTTTTCAATAAGGATTATTTGCTAAATCCTCTCTATGTTTGAGAATACAAACACAGGTTGCAAAGGTATTTGGGTCATTGCCTCATCCTATAATTTTTCCAGCATTTCGCTTAGTTGGCCTGAGCCTTTTACTTGCTATCTAAGCACAAAAGAACATTTCCATAAGAGTTATAATTCATGTCAGAGTGGTCTTAAATTTCAGCTGGTGAAAACATCCAGTAAATTAATTCAGACATTATGTTAACATAATGTTACTTGACAACAGATTTATTAGTGAAATTGATATAGATTGCTGGAATTCCAAATGCAGCTGTAACAATGGACATTTTTTGCTGCAGTGTATAACCCCTATTGTGCAAAAACATCCCCTAAGACATTATAAGATTAAGCCAGTTGTTTAAGCTGTTGTTTAAAGAAAATCACCAGCAGTCACTGCTCTGTTTACCAGTCTGGAACAACATTATCTAGCAACTTCTAGTACTTTGATGCTGCTCAGAGATTGAAAGGCCCCATTCATTACATCATTCATCTTTTGGCTCATTGTGCTTTCTGATTCCAGAATCTTCCAATTTCTAATAATCATCCAGTTTCTAAATACATTTTCAGTAGGTTTTCAATAAATTTTCAAAGAGCTGCTTTTCTTTTCCCTGCGTTTCCATTTTTCTGTCTTCCTACATTCTGCAGATTTACCTCTGTAAAATAAAATTAATAACACAATTTTATATATATTGTTTACATATGGAAGGTTATATTTGAAGATACTATTTTGCTTTCTGTTTTATAATGAAATAAAAGAATAAACATTCTTTCCCTTCAAAATACAAGATATCCAACATATAAATTGCAAAGCTGTTTTCTCAATTCTGTAAGCAGCAATGTATACAGGTAAAGCAGTGCATGTGCAACAGGCTGAAAATATCAAGCTGCAGGGTACTTCGCATGTTAATCTGATATAAAGTGGAATCAAGCAGCAACCAGCAAATACTTATTCTTATTACAGATGCTATATCATATCTTGCAGTTGCTAACAAATAACTTACATTTTGTTGTAAAAGAAATAGGGAGAAAACATGCTGACCTTTTTAACAGACAATAGAATCACTTTCTGCTGGGAATATTCACATATTTAAATTTACCAAGGTGTTTAGTTGCTATCCTGGAACCGTGCCAGCATGTCCAGCTTCTTCCTGTATGAGGTACATTGGAAAGACTGCCACAGTAATTATTTAATTTTTCAATAGAGATGAAAAAAAAACCTTAAGGAATTCTAAATAAAAGTTGACAAAAGGTATATACAACCTTGTGTTTCTTAGTCATGTGTGACAAAACACTGAGAAACAAGATCAGGGAACAGATATCACCAATTTAAAAGAACCACTGATTTAAATGAACAAGTACTGTCCCCAGTATTATCCACCATATAAGAAGATTTTAATTAGGAATAAGCCTTATAGGAAATGTATCAGGGAGTATAAAAACAATTGTGCATAAATCACATTTTTTTAATTGAATTTCTTAAAGAATTACATACTGCATTTCTTAACACCCATTCTTGGAATCCCAAAGAAGTAATAAAGTTCATTTTTGAAGAATTGCATTTATCATTTTCCCTATATAAACTCTATAAAGCATTTCCATAATGTGAACTCTTTCCTATTTCATTAATGTCTTTTCCAATCAAAAAGAACTGCTACTTTGGGATTTGGGGAGAAAAATAAAAAAATGTTTATGTAGACAAAGATAACTGTACTGTGCAGAAAGCAGATGCAAAGTATCTTTATTCTGATTTTTATTAAGACAATACATCAAGATTTTGTAAACCTGTGCCTACTAAATGGGACTTCTGAAGCTTAGACTAGGCAATGCCACTGAACTATGAACCAGTATGGGAATTTAAGCACTGCTGTGTACATCTGGGTGCACATTCTTCAGAAAACTATTTAAAATGCCTCAGATTTTACATCTGCAGAAATAAGTGCTGATTTACTAAATTACTGATAGTTGTGAAATAGTTAGTGGAAGAGGCAATAGAATTACAAAATAACTTTGAAATTACAGTAAAATTTATGTTGAAAGCATCCTGCTGAGCTTACCTAGACCAACCAGTCTGCTCGAGCAGGGTCAGTTACAGCAAATTGCCTCAGACTATGCTCAGGCCTTGAATATCTCCACAGATGGAGACTTCACAACCATTCTGGTCAACACGTGCCAGTGTTGTACCAATCTCACAGTAAAAAAATGGGTTTTCTTGGATTCAGACTGAACTGCCTATTTTTTAATTTGTGGCCATCGTCTCTCCTGTCACTGTGTAGTACTGAGTCTGCCTACTACATCTTCAGTTCTCCCATCAGGGGATTATATGCATGGGTGATAACCAGGTCAAAGAGTCCCACCTCTCTCAAGCTGTCCACTATAGTATCCTAATAATTTCTGTGGCCCCTCAGTGGGTGCACTTCATAAAAGTCCACATCTTTCTTGTACTGGAAAGTCCAGAAGTGGCACAGCAGACTCTACTCAGGTCTGAGTAGAGGAAAAGGATTACCCTCCTCAGCTGCTGGCAACAGCCCAGGAGACAGGTTGTGGTGTTTGTTTTTTTTTTGTTTCACAGGAACACTGCTGGCTCAAGGTCACCCTCTTGTCCATCAGGACCCCAAGTTTCATCTCTGCAAATCTCTTTACAGCTAGCGTAAAGTGTGTAGTGCTGCATGGAGTTATTCCTTCCCAGGTGCAAGATTTTACTTTTCCCTTTGTTGAACTTCATGAGGTTCCCGTTGGTCCATTTCTCCAGACTGTCTAAACCTCTGTGAATGGCAACACAACCCTCTGGTGTCACCATACGTACAGTTTATCTTGCCTTTCAAACCTCTGGGATTTAAGGGAGATATCTCTGAGACATTACTATTTATCTAACTTGGAAGACAGTCAAGCTTTTGGACTCTGAATCCAAAGCAGTAATCTATGTTACAATTGTTAAAATTGTGTTGTTTTATCTCATTCAATGTCCCTGTCTGTACAGAGAAGCTCTGAACTCTTCCTAACTTAAATCAAGATTACTGAGCCTAGCACAAAGCAGAGCTTCAGCTGTGTTCCAAGACATTGTGGGGGGCAAGAACAAGCCTGCCAAAAAAAAGAGCTGATTTTTGTATTAGTCTGGAAATTACAGTAATCACCCAGAAAATGGAGAGGTCTGGTCTCTTGACCTTTTCTAACCAAAATGATTTATAACAGCATTTCTCCTTCCTCAGACAGTCGCATGTTCTCCAATAAATCCTTGACCAAAAAAAAATAGAAATCAAGAAAGAAACTTAGCAGCAGAGCTCAGGTCTGTCCTTTCTTGGGTTTTTTTAAACAGATTTCAGCATCTAACTAGATATTTCTCTTCTCTTTCCATGATAAATGAACTCTCAATGGTTACTTGATAAGCTATTATTTAGGGAACACTCTAGAAAAATGGTTTGGTTCTTTTTAAAATGAGACAGGCCTATAACTAGTCTTCATTAAATGACACTTGAGTACTGCAGAAGTGATACCTCCTGGAAACCATACTTAAATTCTGCTCAATATATTCACTTGCAGAGAATTACTTCAGCAGTATGTTCCAAGGGGATGAGCATATTCATCCTGAAAACACCATAAACTTTCAAGGAAGCCAACCTTTAAGTTCCAAAATTGGATTCAACAGCACTGATATAGATAGCCCTGCACTTGGCCTTTCCTATTGATTAATGCTGGGTCAGCCCTTTCACAGTATATTCATCTTTTTGGGTTGCACTTTAGAAGCAACGGATGTTTCTAAATGATTGTGTGGGGAGCACAGAGGTCTAGCCCTGACTTTCTTGGAGCATTACTCAGATGAGAATGTCGAATTAGTCTCTGCGGATTTCACCTGAAGTTCGCATTTATCAGATGCAGCTCTTTACTTTCTTGCCTTTGGATATAGGCCATTGTCAATATTTAACACCACTTTTAAACATAAGGAGAAAAAAAAAAATCATTAAATATATCACAAGCCAAGCAAATGAGAAATGTCCAGAATACTAAAATATTAATTATTTTCTGGTTCAGAACATAACCTTGTAATACTTACCTAATAGTTTTGACCTTTCTTATGCAAGTACCGTCACTGTTATTTTTATAACCAGAACTTTCACAATGCCAAATTTCATGGTTTTTTCATGGTGGATTCATTTCAAGTTCACTATTAAGTTGAAGCAAATAAAATGTAAAGGTTTTTTCAAAGACCATTGAGGGAAAGAATTGCAACTTTATATGATAGGAGTAAAGTCTATAAATCCATGACATGAACGTGTCAGATCTAGCCAGATCTTCTCTTCATAAACCTGCACACAGGATTAAGTCCTGCAACAGTAGAATTTCAAATATATTAAAAATTAAATTCAATCTTAAATGTTGCAGAATTGTTTTGGATTTCTCGTTTATCACTGTATAACGCTGTATTTATACATGTTCATAATTCTTGAAAAGGTACATGAAAATTGGGGGAAGGCATGCCTTTGCCTTGGAAAGCTATCAAGAACTGAGAAAGCTCTGGAGACTGCAAAATGTGGTTAGGTGAAGAAGAGTCCTGGCACAGGGCTGAAAAACAATGTCTGAAACGATGGAAGATCTTCTTGCCAATCCATGGGGCCTTAACAGACACTTTGCTGCTACTCAGAAAAATTACTAAAGCTGTGAGACTTGGAGATGGCATACCCATCTGAAAGGACAGAGGTAAGCAGGAGATATTGTGTGCCAACCTTATGTTCTGTCCTCACCAGTTGCAAAAACTGACAAACACTTACAGCAGGTAAGTCAACAACTTATAAGTGCAAGCTTTAACCAGACATTCTATTTCAGGCGATGCTCTTTATTATCACCCATTTTTGATGGCTTTTTTTCATTTTCCCAAGCAGACTCTGATACACGGAATGACCTCCCAGGACTAGGTTTGCCTACGCCAAGAATTCTCACATCTTTACCAGTGGTCCTCTCAGTGCAATACTCACATAAAAGTTATCAATTTTTAATAATAAAATCAGCTGAGTTGGGCTTATAATTTTAATTATTTGTAAATGCGAAAAATATTTTCAAATTATTAAAAAAACTTAATTTTTGAACATAGCTAATCAGTGTAACTAAATATTATTACTACAGTCACTGTCATCTGGCTTTCTTTCCTTCCTATCTGCTGTGTTCAAAGGGCACATTTCAAATTAGATGGTAATTGCTCATGGAAGCTTTTCCTCATGTGCAAGTCTTCATCTTCAAAGGGTCAATATGTCCTGTATAGGCAGAAGTTATTTTTTTAAAATGTAGAAGCAAGTCCTTCAGAATCAGAGGATAAAGAAGAGATTTATGAACATATTTTTTTCTGTATTGATAATTCAGTGCTGATTCTAGAAGAATATATTAGATACTTACCCTTACAGTATCCACTCTCCCTAATAGCAAAGATTTTGCTTTGGCTTTAAAATTGAAGTTGCTGTAAATATTTTTTTGACTATTTATATTTATGGTGTGTCAGTGGAAAAACTCTTCACATGGCAGAAATCATTTTCATAACAAGGGTTGATTAATAGCTTCGATTAAAGTCTCAAAAGTATGTATATAAACCCTCAATTTACAGGAGCCTCACTTTCTGTTCCATTTATCCTTCATGGAATGCCTCCACGTAAGACAATTTCCTGATGTCTTTGTGTGTACTCTCCTCAAAGAGGACAACCAGTCTTTGTTATGCCAAAATCCTACTCACATTTAGGTGTCTCCAAGTAATCATTCCCATGAGATGAAAGTATTGTTTATATCCACAGTAAAACAATGTACTTGTAATTTATGGCCCTCTCTACACTACATTTCCAGTAACCTAGTCAACCTATAAACTCTCTTTCTAAACCTTCCTGGATTTTTATGACTGTATCATTATATTCATACCCTAGAACCTATATAAGGAAGCCCTGCAGCCATGGATAGATCTTAAATTCTGATTCTGTATGCATCTTGGTGTCTACCTCAGCAGCTCTTGAATGCATAGAACAGCCATTTACTCATCACTTCCAGAAATCAATAGTTACCTGAAAATAAAACAAAATAAAATAAAAAAGTATGTCATATTGCCAGCACAAGGAGAAATGTTCATGAACCTATCTCTGAAAATACCACAGGGGCAGCCACTTTCATCTTTACCCACCTCTCATCCTTCTCCAATCTAGTAGGTCCAAACTCAGAGTAGGTAATTGGGTTGTAACATAGTTGGACCAAAATTTTCTGTGTCTAAAGGGAATCAAAATAATTTCTTTTCTATTGAAATGTTTGAACTAGGTTTTTTTTAACTGATCAACAGAAAACCTAAATGATAATAGAAAATGGGCTACATGAGAGAAAACAGCCTCTGACATTCACAGTTTAGCACATGCACTGATGTAATTATATTATATGCCAGATAGAAACAGCTGTCCCTGACATGACCAAGTGAAATCTTTCAGTCTTTGATATTTAAAGATGTCAGCCAGATGCAGGGTATCAAGCCATGCAGCAGAAAGGCTGAATGCTCACAGAGAATCTCGTTAGGAATAATTAGGTCTAGATTCATCAAGGTAGACATTAAGTAAAGTGACAGTAAGAATTATGGTTTATGTCAAAAAGTTTGGTGAGACTTCTCAGTACATGTTATGGAGCAGAGAAATGCCTTGAAACATAGATACTTGTAAAGCTTTACATAGTTTGTGATGTTCATGATAGCTGAAAGACAAATAACTTCCACTACATTATTCACTTCCTAGCATATGTATTTATTTATGCACATATACATGCACACACACATATATATATATGCAGATTCATTTGTGTTTCTCTACTATCTGAGCATAGGTAGCACATATAACCCTTTTAGAAAAGATCTACTTTCCAACAAATAAAATTACAGAAATATAGCAATTAAGCAGATTTTAGTCTTATGTCCAAATTCTTTGCTTCCTAGCAAACTGATGCCTAATGAATTTGGAAGAACAAATCCCATTTTTTTAATCCAAAGTTTATAGCATTTCACAAAGCAACCACTGTCAGGAACCAGTGATACAACTCAAGTTTGACTGTCAACAGGAAAAAATAAGTGAGAGGAAAAAAATGGCCTCCTGGGGGAAAAAAAAAAAAGAAAGGTGTAGGGAAGTTCAACAAAAATTAAGTAAAATGAATAGGAAGGTTGTGGACAACTGTTTCAAAAATTCACTCAAGATAAAATGAACCTTCCAAATTAATTGTAATAATTCTTGTGATAATATCAATTGAAATTTTCAGAAAGGACAAATTCAAATATTTGAATAGAGTTTGATTTACTGAGTTGGCATGTATCAATTAGTGATCACCCCCCTACCCCCAAAAAATTCTTGAGATATCTCAAAAACACCAAAAGTCAAATAACTAAACATTCATTAAAATCTTTGTCATATTTTTGCATTTGCTAGGTGAGTTACAGTACTAGACCTCCAAAGAATATGATTTTGATTGATTATTATTATAGTAACTTCTATGCTGACACAGATCAGAATAAAAAACCCTCTCTTTCTTACCTCTCAGCATAAAGGCTGAAATGTTTTTACGTGGTGTACCTAGTATTCCAAAATCCATTCCGATTCGTAGACTGTCCAAATGCTCTGTGAGTGACATAGCTATTTTCTGAAGTTTTGCCTACTATCACAGTAAAGTCTTAGAAATACATGTGAATAGATAGATGAAAGTAATTCACTGGAAACACAAAAGTTGCCTTTCTCTTTAAAGAAAGGTTACTGAAATCAATACATCTTTTATCCCTGTACTTCTCCACAGATAGCACTGGGAATTCAGCTCATTATAATACATGACTTTGGCTCAGGTAAAGGGCAGATTGTGGTGTGTGACAGGTAACAATGTGGGACATTAGAGCACAGTGAACACAGGTCAACATCTTATCTGTGGAGCACTTGCATTTGCAAATCAAAATATCTGATGGACTTCTTTTATAAGTGGAAAATGGAAGTAAGATAGAAAAATATTTTAAATCAGACTTCCTGTCATGAATTCAAAATAAGCTTATTTTTAAAACTCTTCCTAGTATTTTTAAAACTCTTCCTAGGATTGATGCTCTGAGCCTGAGATGCAGTGCTTGTAAGCATCTCCACTAATTCTATAAAACTGGTGTGGAAACTCTCAATTCGCACTTGATAATGCTTTTCATCTACTTGAGAGAAAATGTCAAAATTTATTCACGCCTATGCACATCATCATTTTTTCTTTTTCAATGAAAGAAACATCGTTCATAAAGTTGCAGAATAAATACTTGGACAATACTTTTGAATTGTCTCAGACCTACATATAAAGCAGATGTTTCTCTAAAATAAAAGTTATAAACTTCTTTTTCACTGTTCTTTTGAAACCTTTGGAAGTATTATCTCTAGTAACAACTCTATTGATCAGAAAAACATAATGAAGTTCTTTGATCTTCTCTTCTAGTTTTTGGTCCTAGTTGCCTTTATAAGCTTAGAGGTATTCAGTCTTTCTCTCTCACTAGGCTTCAAAGTAGAAAGAAAAACTACAGTCAAAGACAGTATCTGGAAAAGTGTTTCCATTTCCAGCTAAGGTAGATAAAAGAAGTACTTCCGAAAGTACATCTAAAACTATTTCTTTTTGAGCAATGGTTTATATTGGAATAAAAGATAAATGTCTCCAGGAGAACTTTACTGGTAAAGGTCGCGTCATGGCAGTTGGAACACTCTGTAGACCAAGATAATGTACATAATGAAATACATATAGATAAATATATGTATATACATATATACAATGATGTGTATAATAAAAACCTTTTTATTATCTACTTCAAGCTTAATAAAATGAAATTTAGCAAATTTTCATTTCAGGATGATTTTTTCTTTTAAAATGTATTTATCATAGGTTCATAGAATCGGATACATGTTCTATCTAATGCATAAAAAGAATGACTGTCCAGACAAAACCAAAAACAAAAGTAAACAAAGAAAAGTCAACCAAAAACAACAGCAAAAAAAACCAAATCTCAAAACAAACAAAAATAGCAGATCAAAGCAATCATTAGGAAAGGGAAAAATGGCATAAAATCACCAACTATTAGGAAGAAAGACAGAAAATACAATGCTGCTTCATTTCCGATTTTTCTCATCAGAGAGTTGCCGCACATGACCACCTTGACTGGTGACTAAGAGCCAACAAGGACCACAGTCATCAATTCTCAATGAATGGCATCAGCTGGGGGATGTTTCACTATCACGGCTAAAATAGGATATGATTCCAAAAGAATAATACTTTTGTACCTATAGTGATGATGTTCAATAGAAGTAAAAACCATGAACTAACCAAGTGTGCTGTTAAGGAATTAATTCAATAATATTTAGTTATAAACTGGACTGATTTTTAAGTCATTCCCATCCAAATGACTTCTAATTTTCTAACTGTCATATAGATAAATGCATGTGTATGTATACATACATTTTCTTGCAATATTGGGGAAATACGTATCATTAGAGAGGAGTTTGGTGACAAATGAACTAATTTAGTGTGTAAAATTTGGTTTTATTCTTTTTGTAATTTTTCCATGGTACTTTATATTCTTGAAACAGGTTCCTAAAGTAACGCATGCCTTACTCCCTTCCTACATCTTATTAATATATTATTAAATAAAATAAGCCCAGCAGACTTCTGTAATACTTCATTCCTGGGGTCCAAAAGAGATGCATGAAGAAAAACACAAAGAAACAACCAGAAAACAGATATTTTGGTGCAGATCCCCATTTGTTGCAAATGACTGACTGATAAGCATTCGTCTCTTGCTTCCTCACATTCTGTACTGAATGTCTTGCTTGCAAATCCTGTACAACTGTCTGAACTCTTTTCTGGCCCTTTTCACCTGAGTAAGGTTTATGTGTTCTACTATATATAGCTGTGGTCCTTTCTTATTTATGCTTGTGTGTTGTAAAACTGCAAAAAATTCCCAAATCTAGGTGATCGTTCATCATTTGGTAGATTGATCCTGTTGTCAGATTAGTACAGAACCCTTCATTCTATAAAATGGTGAAGTTGAAAACTAAATTACTATATGCAAAGGTGGTTTTTTGTACAAGTCCTTTAGATCAATACAGTCTATTTTACAGAAATTCAGAGAGTTTTTTACAGTAGATTAAAATGTTCAGTTATCATTTTCTGTTCTTCTGATAAATTTTTGCTTCTTTCCTGATTAAAACAATATTTTTCGTAGAAATACTCTCATCCAAAGCCAAAATATGCATTATCATATGGCCTTTGCAAGCTCATTAAATATGCCCTTTGTAAAATTAAATCAAGCCCTGTTCAAATGAATTCTTTACTTTTTGATTTAATTATCAATTTATTCTACTTGGTGGGGGGAAAAAAAAGAGAGAAAGAAAAACCTTAACCATTTCACAATTTCATTGAAGGATGATATCAAAAGCTAATCAAATTATGACAATGACTAACTTAGAAAAAGTTAACATATGTATTGGGTATGCATGGCAAGGTTTAGGTAGCAGGGAGACTAAAGAGGCAGGTTCTGTGAGAAGCTGCTGGAAGCCTTCCCTGTATCCAAGAGAGCTCAACAGCAGCTGGCTTCAAGAAACACTGGCCACTGAGCAAGGCTCAGCCAATCAGCCACAGTGGTAACGCCTCTGGCATAATGTATTTAAGAAGGGGGGAAACAAACAAACAAACAAAAACCCAAGCTAAAACAAACATGCACAAAAGCACTTGCAGCTGGAGAGAGGAGTGACAATACATGAGGGAAACAACTCTGCAGACACCAATACCAGTGAAGAAGGGGAGGAGGTGCTCCAGGTGTCAGAGCAGAGATTCATCTGCAGCCCGTTGTGAAGACTATAGTCTTGGAGGTTAAATTAGAGCAGATACCCATGGAAGACCCCACACTAGACCATAAGGATGTGTCCGAAGGAGGCTGTGACCCTTTGAGGTTCCTGGCAGGACCTGTGGACCCATGGAGAGAGGAGCCCACATTGCAGCAGGTTCCTGGCAGGACTTCTGGGGGAACCTGTAGNTGTAGGGGACTTGTGGGGGAGCCACAGTGGAGCAGCTTGTTTCTGAAGGACTGCACCCCATGGGGGACCCATGATGGAGCAGTTTGTGAAGAATTGCAGCCCACGGCAAGGACTTACATTGGAGAAGTTTGTGGAAGACTGTTTCCTGTAGGAGGGACCCTACACTGGAGTAGGGGAAGAGTGTGAGAAGGCCTCCCCCTGAGGAGAAAGGAGAAACAGAGACAACACGCGATGAACTGACTACAACTGCATTCCCAGTCCCCTTGTGCCACTGGGCCAAAGGATGTAGGGAATTTGAAATTAAGCCCAGGAAGAAAGAGAGGTCAGGGGAAGATGTTTTACAATTTGGGTTTTTTTTTCTCTTTATCCTGCTCTGATTTTGTTTGACAATTAATTAAATTAATTTTCCCAAATCAAGTCTGGTTTTCTTGTGACAGAAATTGCTGAGTATCTCCTCCTGCCCTTATATGGACCTTAAAACCTTTTGTTACATCTTCTCTCCCCCATCCAACTGAGGAGAGGAATGATAGAGTGGCTTTGGTGGGTACCTGGCATCCAGACAGGGTCAACCCTACACAGTATAATTTCCAATTGCAAGAACACTTAAACCAGTGAGGAACTCACTATTCTAGCTTCACTGTCATTTCCAGTATAATGTTAAAAGTCAGAGCTAACCATGACAAAGTCTTCTGGATTCTGGAAAGAGATATAAATGCTCTTTGCATTTTGCTATACCACAGATATTTCCCTCCTAAGTGAAAACCACTACCTGGATTATCCATGCTAACTCCACAGAGTCTGTGCTACAGAAATATAGCTTCTCTCATTTTGTTTTGCTCCTCTTTGGAACTAGGTGCAGAAGACCTTCTTTTGCGACAGACAGATGGAAAAATTGGCATTATTTGCCCTTATATCCATTATCTGAATGCTCACTTACCATACAACTATAGCAAGTAGTTAGTGGAACTTGGTATCAATATCATAGGGAGAAAGAAGAGTACGAATGCTTTCATAAAACTGTAAACAATCTTAGAAAGAAAATGACTGACTAATTCTACCCACATTTTTGAAAAAGTTAATAATTTAGAAAAAAAGAAAAAGTCACAGAGGTCCAGAATTAAAATATGTCGTGGGTTAACCAGGGGATCAAAACCTTTTTGCTCAAACTCCCCCCTTCACACAATTACTATCAGTTGAGAGAGGTTTTATCCAGACAAAACAGAGGCTTGACTTAAGGGATATAATACTAAGATTTATTACTAGAAAGATAAAAACTAAGAAATCACTCATACTACACCAATACCAATTAAACTAGCTTATCTTATGGAATAATATATACTACAACAGTACTATAACAAAAGCATTTCTCCTAGCTTATTCCAGTCTAAGAGAAAGGTATCTTCTTTTGGTAAAGTATTTACAAAAGCATTTCTTTCCCTTCTGTATTAGTCCAAAGAGAAAGAAAGGTTCTTCCTTTAAAACAGTTGCTGTAGCACTGATAAAGTGTCCTTTCTGTTATCTGAGGACGCAGGTTCAGTGTGTCGTAGCTGGAGATTCCTTTGTTCTCTCTCTCTCTCTCTCTCGGCTGGTGCTGCTGCATGATGACTTCAGGGTTGAGGGTATATCCCCTCCTTTAAGGACCCATGGCTTCTAAGGGGACTCTTACTCCATTATGGTCTATGCCACAGTTATAGGGGATAATGGCTTTGAGTCCTTTCCCCTGTCTCTGTGGGGTCCTGTCCAGGAGGACACTTACTTCACCATAGTCTTCACCCACAACTACAGAGGATGGGTTTGAGTCCTTCCTCTGCTGCGTGGGGGTCCCATCGCCACTGAAGATAGTCCTAAATAGACCTTCTCCTTATGGGTCCACCCAGGACAGCAGCTCTTCCATTCTCTGCTGTCCTTTTGGGTCACAAGTGAGCTGCACCAGCATGGATCTCTCACCGGGACTACAGGTTCTACTTGAGACAACTTGATTCAGCAAAAGTCTCTCTCTCCATAGGCCACAGGTCTCTAGCAAGATTCTGCTTCAATTCAGACCTCTCACAAGGGTCACAGCCTCTGTAGGCATTCATCTGTTCCGGGACACATTCCCTCATTAACTGCTGGGGGTCTCTCTGCACCCCAGTTATCTTCTAAAGGCAGCAGGGGTTTACAACTTTCAGTCTCTTTTCCCCAGCTGCAGGGAGAGAAGGGGGGCCTCTCCCCCCTCGTCTCAACTCTTCTCTTGCTAGAACTGACCTTGAAGCTGCTGGTTATCTCAAGTCGTCCTCTGCTCTCCGCCGAAGCTGGAATCCTTGCAGCATGTTTCAGCTGGGCAGTTTTCTCTCTGGAGTTTGTTTCTGTGACACATCCCGGCTGGAGAGACTTCATACCTGCCGCCGGCCCAAGGCCGGGGGAGAGGGCCTTGGCCCCCCAACCTGGGGGCTGCTGCCCCTCTCCTCACATGGCGGCTGAATTTCTTACTGCGACACAACCTTCTCTTCCGTTTTCTTAAATATGTCATTAGCAGAGGCGTTACTAAAACTTTTGATTGGCTTTTTCTCCGGAACTATACCTGGGCCTGACCACTTCAGCCCAGGGGGGGCTGGTAACCCACGACAAATATTATGCAGGAATTAATTTATAGGAGAAAAGTGATTTTTTAAAGGTAGACTTTAATAAACAGTGGTATGAATTCAGACTTTAATACAAAAAATGTCTAGAAAAAACATGTAACAGTTACAAAACTATCTTTTTGAAGTGTAAATGTCTAGAAATTACTTATGCTCATCAGGTGGGCACAATACAGCGCTTAATGACCCAAGTTTTCTATTTTATATTGGTGGTATGATTATTTTTTTTTTTAACTGTCAGGTAAAAATTTGGAAAGGTACAAAACTGCTATAATCAAACATCTAAGTTGTTCCTAGAAAATCTGTTTCGTTTCCCCCCGCTCCCCGTGTAATCCCGAATACAGTGTGATAAGAACTATTCAACTTAATCTCATAGAACTGATTGGATTTTGTGGTTTTACTATGTTTTAAACTCACTACAATTAAAAAAAATGTATGTGAGTTTGGTTTTACAGATGTGTGTGAGAAATTCAAACTACAGTAAGTGATGGAGTATTTTCTATTACTTCAGTTTTCTAACTTTTAAAATTGTGATTATTACATATTATTGCCTACTGAGCAATTGTAGCATATGGTCAGCTCAATGCAGATCTGCACTGGTTTATGTTTATGTTTTACAATTTCTGAATCAATAAAAGTAAATAAAGAAAATGTAACAACCACAATACCATAAAGCATCTTCCCCTTCATTATTTTTACATTCATTCTCTGAAACTTTCTAGAAAGTGAACTTTTTCAATCATTCAGTCCCAAGTGTAAAGGAAAACTAACGAGTACATTAACGTCAAGTGGGCATTTAATCTCTCAGAAGCATGGTAGACTGGTTTGCAACTGTGAAGCCTTAGCAAGCTCACCTGGCAAATGAGTTCTCCTTTAAATAGTTAGAACGCCTTAAGCTGTCCAAAATCACAAGCCAATTGAGAGATTAACAATGTTTGTGTCTGTTGTTTTCAAATATTTATTAAAAATATTAAAAGCTTTTCAGTCATTCACTGTGGGAGTGTTGTTTCTTTTCCTCTGGATGATAGAAACAATGTTCTGCTATACTAATTGGAAAAAAAAAAATATATATGATGTGAGTCACCTTCTACTGTAAAATTGCAAAGCCTCCTTTTATTACTCTACTGCCAAAATGTTTATAGAAAATGCCTGATGCACATCTATGAATCTATCACTCATTCTGAAGTAGGTAGGCTGTCGTGGGTTACCCAGGGGATCAAAACCCTTTTTGCTCAAACTCCCCCCTTCACACAATTACTATCAGTTGAGAGAGGTTTTATCCAGACAAAACAGAGGCTTGACTTAAGGGATATAATACTAAGATTTATTACTAGAAAGATAAAACTAAGAAAATCACACGCACTANGAGTCACCTTCTACTGTAAAATTGCAAAGCCTCCTTTTATTACTCTACTGCCAAAATGTTTATAGAAAATGCCTGATGCACATCTATGAATCTATCACTCATTCTGAAGTAGGTAGGCTGACTGATTATCAATCTTTAATCGATGTAACATTTTGAGATGTTAGAATCCAATACAACTTGGAAATATAGTAAAACACATTCAAAGAAGGTATTTCAGGGCAAACCCATATTTTAATAAGAGTTCTATCACTGAATTTTGTTGATCCTTGTTTTCCTCTTTCAAAATAATGTAAAAGATATGAACTGTAAATTTATGGACCAATGAAATAGGTGACAGGTCAATATTATAGGGGAAGTATCCATCAGAGAATACAGTTTTGAAAAAAGAGGGATTGTTGCTGGCAGTCACTTAAATTTATGAAAATAAGGTTTATCTTCTTCATTGTCTAGAGGTAATTATCAATGACAATGAACTGAGAAGCTTAATATAAAAAATTAACATTACTCTAGAAATGGACTGCATAAAATTGAGTGTCTTGAGAAACAAGAGATTTTTTTTACACACCTCAGTTATAAATCGCTATATACTTGAATTTTTCACTGTAGCTGGAATCCAGCTTGGGCATTCAAGGTAATGTTGAAACATAGTTATGTTCCTATCACACTGTGCAGAATAATGAAATCTCTTTTCAAGGTAATATATTGCCCATCATGTCTACCTACTGTCATAGTCAGAAGTAGAGGACTAACTATTGCTCACGCAGCCTATGCTTCACTCACCAGTTTTCTTGAATACTGAAGGTCATAACACAATCACAGCTAACAAAGCTGGTGTTATGAGAGTGGAGAGACACTGACACAGGATGCCCACAGCAGCTGTGGGTGCCCCATCCCTGTAATTCTTCAAAGGCCAGGCAGGAGGGATTTTGTGCATCTTCGTCTAATGGAAGGTGACACTGACCATGGCAGGGGGATTGGAACTATAAGTTCCCATGACATGATCTTTAAGGTCCCTTCCAACACAAATCATTCTTGAGTTTGCTCAGCCTGGAAAAGAAAAGGCTTAGGGGTGACCTAATTGCAGCCTTCCAGGAGCTGAAGGAAGCCAGAGTGACTTTTACAAGAGTGTCTAGGAACTGGACAAGGAAGGAATGGCTTCAAACTGAAAGAGAGTAGGTTTAGATGAGATATCAGGAAGAAATTCTTTACTGTGAGGGTGATGAGGCTGGAACAGGTTGCCCAGAGAATTGTGGATGCCACATCTGTTTAAAGTCAGATTGGATAGAGCCCTGAGTAACCTGGTCTAATGAGAGGTGTCTCGGTCCATGGCAGAGCGGTTGGAATTACATCATCTTTAAGGTACCTTTAAACACAAACAGTTTTATGATTCTCTGATTCTACCATTCCATGCTGTTCAAATATCTAGGATTCTGTGAAAAATAGTAGCAAAGGGAATAATGTAGTACACTCTTATTTTTTTTTTTGATTTACACTGGTTTTAAAAGTTTACTGGTTAATTTCATGCGATTTAGAATTCAGCAATGAAGTTCATCCTAAACTATTTGAATGAAACTAGTCTGCTGTACAAACATATTAATGTTTTAGTCTAGTTTGTCTCTTCCAAATAAGGAGTTAAATCACAGTTTTCTGAATTAGTCTTAATGCTCCCTATGTTTGTTATGTTGCTCCTGAAGGTGTTCCTTAATCAAAGCACTCATCAGTTTATATGACAAAATGCTTACAAGCCATACCCTGTCCTGTGCAGATCCATGAACATTCTGGTTCATACCCATCTGATGTATTCTGATGCATACCCATCTTCTGCTATCTAAACCTGAATCAATTATGTAGTGTTCTTAAAAAAATAAATATTGGGCCAGATACAACAGCCCAAGAGAGGTGTCAGTTGCCTGATTTCCATCACTCCTGGTTCAATAAGTGGCAAGGCTGAAGATGTATTCCCAGAAGGCATTTGCAACAGAGCACACAAACATGACACATCCATACCTATACACATCTGGTCACATAGATAATGAATAGACACACAGAGTATTTGCACAAACACCCACAGCATCAAAGACGTGATACTACTGCAGGGGCTGAAGGGAAATCCAGGA